>JBAGKK010516208.1:0-13592 GCA_037177015.1 Euceroptres primus
GTACGTACTATTTTTTAATATGATATACGATAACCTATCGTTAACAAACTGGACATCAGTAACCGCTTGTAAAATTTGCTTGTTTATAAGAAAACCAGTTCCTAGTGCAAAATTCGAAATTTTGAATATTTTAAAAATTTTTCTTATGGGAGAGATAATTATGCCGAATTTTTTGTACATATAGTTTTCGATGATGAATAATAATATAAAATCCAAAATAAAAAAAATGTTTTTTCCAAGTTTGAATTTTTTGAAAATGTCGAAAATTCGTTTTCCTGAAAAATAAAAAAAATTTATTTCGAAAAACTTGAACATGTTGAGCCGAAAATCCCTTTAGTTTGAATCAAAGAAGCGTGTCATATTTTTAATTTTATAAAAAGGATTTTTTTCATATTTTTTTACGCTTAAAAATAGCAATTTTGAAAAATTTGACGATTTTTAAACGCGAAAAAAATATGTAAAAATTTTTTTCATGAAACCAAAAATATGGCACGATTCTTTAATTCAAACTGAAGGGATTTTAGGCTTGGCATGTTCAACTTTTTCAAAATAAATATATTTTTTTTAATTTTTCAAAAAATTCTAATTTGGAGATTTTTTTTCTTCAAATTTGGATTTTATATTATTATTCCTCATTTACGTATTTACAAAACTACATATGTACAAAAAATTCGCTATAATTATCCCTCCCATAGGAAAAATGTTCAAAATGTTTAAAATTTAGAATTTTCAAGTAAAAGTCCGAATAGAAGAAATTTTTTTTTTTTTTTTTGAAAAATTTTGTTTGCCCCTTCTTTTTGATGCCAAACCACAACTTTTTTCACTAGGCTCAGAAGATCCGATCAATTTGAGCATTTTTACTACGCCCTATTGTAGAATATTAAAGAATTTTGGGATATTATTTTATAAGATTATTGTAGGAGAACCGAGAAAATTCTAGAACAGTCTCAAACAATTTGGAGAATTTTTAAGGATTTTAAGAGATTTTAAGAGACTCTAGATTTTGAAAAGTTGGAAATTATGGGAAATTGAAGAAAGCATCAAAAGAGTTTTTGAATGTCATAAGTTTCTATTTCTCATCATTTTTATTCGAAAATTAATCGTAGTTTTGAATATAAAGAAGAAAAAAGGGAGAAAAAAGGAATGAAACTCTAAGAAAAGTGATTTTAGGAGATTTGGAGGATAATAGGGGAAAGGGGGAAAAAGGGGAATAGAGGATTGACTGTGATCCCTGATTTTGTAATAGTATAATCATATAATTATAATTGTTGAATCAAAAAATTTCCCTGACTTTTTGAAGGTTTTCCCTGACTTTTTCTGATTTACCCTGACCATTTTTAAATTCCTTAACTTTCCAGAATTCTCTGACCTGTAAGAACCCTGTCATTTGAAGAAGGCTATTAATTCAAATGTAGAGAGATAACAATTCCAGGACTATGAGTGAAATTCAATGACTTTTCCAGGTTTTTCCAGGTAGACAAAAATTCAAGGACTTTTTCAGGTTTTCAAGGATTTCCAGGGCGCTAGACACCCTGCTTCAAATGAATTCAGGTGATTTCACATGAATCCACATGAATTCAAATGACTTTAGATATTTCAGGAGATTTCAGGAGAATTCAAGTGGCTTCGAATAAATTCAGGTGATTTCAAATGACTTCACGTGAATTCAAATGACTTCAGATATTTCAGTAGATTTCAAGAGAATTCAAGTGACTTCAAATGAATTCTAGTGACTTCAAGTGACTTCAGATATTTTAAGAGACTTCAGGAGATTCTATTACAAGTGTACACCTGACTCCACGAGTTGTCAACCTCTCGTCACGAACTTTTCCTTGACCCATTTTTCCCCGGTCTCAAAAACTCCTGGTTCATCGGCCATAACAATTGCAATTAAATTGGTGTCTTTTACTCACTGGGGACTTTGACTTGAAGTATAGGTCCTGAACCACTTGATTTTTGCCGTTCGTCCCTGATGATCGACACTTTGAACCACACCGTACATTCTTGATTCTTCCTTCTGGTCGACTACAAAATCGCCAGGGAAGAATTCTTTATCGTCTAGATGATGAATCGGATACAACTGCGTCGATGGAATTCCTGTAAATGATTCTCTATGAATAAAGAATCAAAAGAAAAATATTAGACTAAAGAAATTTAAAGAACATACCAAGTTCTACCGAACCATCTTGCCAGACGACATTTGCTTTCGTGTTCGTCGATAAAGTTTCTACAACGATTTTAGTACCAGGTACCAAAGGTGCGGGAGGAACTTTTTTCTTTGCTTTGCAAAGCTTCTTTTTCTTGAGTACTTTTGTCATCAGGGCAGGTCCTTTCTTTTTTCTTCCCATTGATGACATACTCGAACATCCACTAGATATCTGGAAACAAAAAATAAGGAATTACTTTCACCATTTCCAATCCATACTTGGAAATAAATTTCATGAATAAAGATGAAATATACCGAGGCAGTGTCGCTCTGAGAGCCAGTATCTTCAGTATCCCAGTCGTCGGAACTCTCTGTGTTCTGATTTTGTGGTGGAAGCATTAAAGCGTTATTAGTTACCGGATGCGCGTTATTTTGAGCATTTGGGTCTCGGCGATAATTTTGAGCATTAGCATCGGAAGCTTGGTTTTCATTTTTCTCTTTCTCCTTGTCTCTCTCTTTTCTCTTATCATCTGAACATTTTGCAGCACTAGGACGCGTTTTTCTTGGACTGTGTTTAGGAACTTGGTAATACTCCTTCTGTTGCTTCCTCCACTGTTCTCGAGTAATAACATTCTCGTTGCCTTTGATCACATAAAAGTTACGATCGCCCACTTGCAGGGTCGAGGGTTCGAAAACGTTTAATAACTTAAGTTTCTTGAGATCCTCTCCTTCAACCACGAACTTGGGTTGAGCTTGATCCGACCATGCTCCGTCTTTCGAGTATGCTCTGCATTGCCAGTGAACTCCGACCCAATCGGTTTCCACTTTTTCTACAATCACTTTTGTTATTTTTTGCGGTTTGGATTTGCGTTTTGCTTTCATCTCCTTGGTACACTGAATCCATTGCGCATCCTCCAGACAGTGGACAGGACCCCATAAACTTTGTCCAGGATAGAATTCGGAGGAGTGAGGAAAATCGTTTTCCTAGAAGAAAATAGATACAAGTTTATTTAAAATATTAATGAATTGTTGATAGTTTAATATAGATTACGTACGTTGTCCCGCTTTTCTTCAAAGTTTTCCAAGCCCCGTGCATCCATTTCATTTATGACACATCGAGAACCATCGGGTGTGGCAAGCCATAGTTTGAAGTGAACGATCCTGATTCCTCCGACCCAAGAATCCATGCAAACTGCTATATCTGTTGCGAATTCCTAAAAGCATATGTCTAATTTAATTTGTATTCTTTAGTTTATTAAGGAAATTCTTAGGTCGATTAAAATTTGAGTCATTTAAATTATTCTGCGTCCGAATTGCAAAAATTTAATAAAGATTCCAAGAAAAGAATACTTGAATAAGTGAGGAAATTTTTCTCAATATAGATATCTGCAACAAATAAATTATAAGATTACGAATCTAGCAAGAATTATCTCCTATATGCAAAAGATACAAGGCAGAATTGTTTCCATGGCTGCAGAGCAAAACAAAAACAGAAAGTCGTTTCAATGAAAACCAAATGATTCGTACATATTTAATAATTATAAAATAAAAATGTATACCTCTAAGGGAACCAAATCCTCGCTTTTGATGTTTGTAAGAACTTGTTTTGTGCCGATAACTTGAACGCATGCCGTAAGTTCAATATCTCTACAATAACCCCTCTGTGTGTCCTTCCCTTTTATCATACGCCGCACAACATCTCCTGGCATCAAAGTTCTGTCTGCTAGATGAACCTGAACACATTTCAATAAATCAGAAATGTCTCACGCAATCTTATCACAACTGACAAATATATTTTAGAGATTTTTCATCAATTTCCAACATCCAGCAACTTATCAAAGTTGCAACTCTCAAAAAGTATTGCAATTTTAATACAAAGTAATAACTTTAATTGTAAAACTTGCAGAACTGGAAACTTGATCAATTGAATTTCCTGAATCGGTGTTGATAAAAAATTCAAAATAGAAAGTGTCATCCATAAAAAATAACGTTCTACGTCGTAGTGTCATCTAGAGATTTTCCGGTTGATGTCGAGAAGGGCGAGAGATGGGGAAGAGTGTGGTTAGGTTTGGGAAAGAAGAATAAACACCTATACGTAGACGTACCTTTTTAGAATTGACGAGTTCCTCGACACCGGAGGGATGCCAGACCACGCGGATTTCACCCTTTTTTTTCTTAGGGCTTTCCTCGTTGGCAGAACTATCGTCGGACATATCCTGGTCGTCGTTTTCCATGATGATGCCGAACTCAACATTATTCTTCTTGTCGACGCGGTAGACGACATCCTCGTAAAAATATTGGTCGTCGACGGCGTTCGTAGCCATCTTTCTTCGGTTAAAGACTTCGGAATACTCTCCTCGTCGCTGCCGAGTGGCCGACAAGAGTGTCAGAACCACGAGACACGGCGCACCGCACTTGGCGCACTTCGCAAAACGCGAATTGTCCGATTATTCCCCGACCAAGACTGCGATCCCGACCCCGACCCCAATCCAACCCCGAACCAGACGACCGATCTAAAATTTCTCCCGTTCCACGATCGATCTTCTGGTCGGATCACCGACCCACAGTTTTTTCAACACCTTTTGCGCCAACGGCATGATCGATCGTCTTTTTTCTTGTTTCCCAGAACTGCAAGTACACCTTTTTTAACTAAATTTTGTTCGGAACTTTGTTCTTTAAGTTTATTTTCTTATTGTAGTGTTTTCTTTACATTTCGTACATTTTTTAAAGTCCTAATATTCATCGTATTGATCAGGATTTAACAATTTTGATTTTTTTAGGTTAGGATCTTTAATGTTCATCTTGTTTATAATGAAGCTTAATCAAGCTAATCAAGTAAAAAATTATGAATATTTTGAGAAAATACTTTTTATGAGAATGGCTAATGGAGATTCAATTATATTCTAAGATTAGTTAATCTATTGAAATCATTGAAAGCTTTATAATAAATAGAAAAGTTCTGGATTTTAATATTTTAATAAAATTATTTAATTTAATAAATAATAATAATAAATAATAAAATTTATAAATAATAAAATTTAATAAATAATAATAATAAATTTAATAAAATTTGAATTGTTTATAATTTCGTGCGCTGTCATTCCAGTGTGCTGATTGGTTGCAGTGATTGATTTGACTCAAGTATGCTCGAACAGTAGTATGTTATTTAGAAATCGTTCAAATTAATAATATATTTTTTCAAGAAATAAATTTTTGAAGTCATTTTTAAGTGATATTAATTGATTTTGCTTTTGTAGTCTATTTTACATAAATATTTCGTGTTCCAAGTTTATTAATAAGATTATATTATGTAGATTTAAATCTTATCAAATATCTGGTTCCCGCCGTTGTCATACTTGAGAAGATGGCGCGAAATTCAAAAATTGATTGTCTTCTGGACTCAAAATTGAAATCTTTTAAATCCAAATAGAAAAAAAACAACTAAAGTAACGGATAAAATTTAAATTACAAATGGCAAGTATATTTTGATTTGCAATTCGAAAGCTTTCGAATTAAAAATATCCAAATTTAGTTAAAAGGATTGAAATTTAGAAAAAAAAATACAATTTTAGATCCCCTCAATTTAAAAACATAAAATGCATATATACTAAATCATTTATTGTTGTAATATAAGTTTTACAACGTGCAGATAAATTTATTCAATAAGTAAATGAAAAGTTATTTTACTTAAAACTTGTACGAACAAAATAAACTGAACTAAACAATTAAAGAAATCGAATAATTCAAAGTTCCATTTGTAACTTGTGATTTATAATTCAAATTATTTTAGGAAGTTTAGTTATCCTAGAAAATTTACTTATAAATTATAACTATTATTTTATTTATTATTTTTATTATTATTTATTTTATTTTATTTATTTTATATAAATTATTATTATTATTATTATTATTTATATTATTTTATTATTATTTTATATTTATATTTATTTTATATTTATATTATTTTATTATTATTTTATATTTATATTTATTATATTATTATTTTCAATAAATAAATAAAAAAAAAAATAAAAAAAACTACAATGCATGCCAGAAAAATTATTCGAATCAAGATTTCACTTTAAACTCAACAATTTTATTGAAAATTGACGATTTCTACATAAATAAATAAAGAAATTTACCAATCTCCTCTTATAACATTATTTTCTAAACATGATATGGGCACCTAAACAATTTTTTCTTCTAGGCCATCTTTATTGAGAGTTTGTGATATGAATAAAAAAGAAGAATTAGAATATTAACTTCATTTTTACTTAGGTTTTAAACAGCAAAGTGTGTTCTTTGAAATCCTTGTCCTAGGCTTTGTAAAATTATCTGAATTTCTTCCTGTTTTTCGTGAAAGAAGATGTGGGCATCAAATTTCGTGGCTACACTGCAATTTGTTTCTCTGAAAAATATTTGAATCCAGCACAATAAATTAAATATCCCCAGATATGTATTTTTAATATTTAAATATAATATTAAATATAATAAATATAATAACATAATTATAATAAATATAAATTTAATATTAAATATTTGTAATATTTTTATTACCCAGCTATGAATGCAAAATATTTGGGAATATTAGACGTGCGACCACAAGACGAAATCTCCATATAACTTTGTTCAAATAGTATCTGAAGTATGAAAATTTAATATTTTAATATATGTAAATAATTTTTTAAATTACACAAATAAAAAAAATTAATAGAACTTGCCGACTCGTCGGAATCTATTGTGACTTTGATTCCAATTTCAAGGCACTCAAATTTAACAGGAATTAATTTCGCCTCTCCAGATCTTAACAAACTCCAAATTGCTCTTTCGATTTGCTTCACGTCACCTTCTGTACCTGTGGAAATCGATCCACAATATTTTATAAGAAACCCTGAACTCGGTACTTTATTTTCAGTTTCGTTGGATTGCAATATTTTGGCAGGAGATAAATTCGAATTGGATGATGTTGCTTTTAATAGATTTTTCATTTTATCGATTCCGCAACTTTTGATTAATTCCACAATCGGTCCATAGATATCATTTGAATCTTTTCTTCTACGCTAGAAACAATTTCATTCAATCCGTACAAAAATGCGGATCAAAATATAATGGCATAATAATAAAAAAATAATACCAAAAAAATCAAATACCTTCTCATATGATGAGAACGTAATAAAAGTAAATAACATATAAATATTCTTTAACCGATGATGTGGTTAAATTACTTTAATTCCTTATCCATCAAAAACATCTGTGATGTTTTTTTACCATTAGTAAATAACATTTTTGAATAATTAAAAATACCTTAACGATATGTAGAGATAATGGACGGCCAGATGAACTTTTCATAATTTTTCTCAATCTTCCTCTGGTTCTCGAATTTATAACATTTCCATTTATTTCGTCTAGAACATCTCCAATTTCTATTTCTTCCTAATAATTTATCAAAATAAAATGAAATGTAAATTATTAATAATTAATGTAAATTCATATATAAACTTCAATTTTATCTGATTTAATGAATTACATTTTCACCAGCAACAGAATTTTCTTCCAGATTAACAATTAAAGCTCTTCCTTTTGTAAAGCTGGAAAAAATACTTCATGTTACTTTCGGGATTATTTATTTGCTCTAATACAAGCAAATTATTTTTAAAAATTTTTTTACGGACCAAACTGACATTCCCAAGGATTTGCAAGGCACGAACTCGACTGTAATGCATTCTGATAGTTGCCAAGTATCATCTAGAAAGCTGGCATTTCTAAGATTCAACTTAAAGTAAATTTTACTGATTTGTAAAAGTACAGAGAAAAGGATTTCACCCAGGATTTCATCTCCCAGGATGCTACTGTTGGAGTAATATTCCAGTGGTGATAGATGAGAAGTTCTTATCTGCAATCAGAGACAGTATGTCACGTGTAAAAATTATAAGGATGAAAAATAAATTTTCTTTCGTAACTTACGATATATTGCACTGGCACATGCAGGCACCTTCGAGTTAAACAGGTTCGTATCAATAATCGTAATCGACCTGTGGGGCTATGTATCTTTAAATTCTCTCGAACATTTTCTACTGCTGATGTAAATGAGAAAAGAGAGCTGCAAATTTTAAATGCTCTTAAAATATTTTAATTTTGGCAGGTAATTGAATAAGTAAGTGCTTATTTTAAAATTCCATATTGATAATTGATTGCAAAGACTTTATGGCAATGTAATGGAAAATTGTTTTTATTAGAATTTTTATGTTGTATTTTATTTTTTAACTTTTACTTTTTAATAAAAATTGAAGAAGTGTTTCAAACCTATCGTTTCTATCTGCAATTTCTTCCATCCAATACCAAGCTTCTGGTAATTTGGGAAACCCAAAAGCATTTATGCGAGATAAGACTCCTCTTTGAAAGCACGTTTCTATACTTTTACAAAAGAAAGGGAAATCTGCATTTTCGTCTGTAATGTCTGTTCCACATTTGGCTAACTTGAGTGTCCATCCTGTAAAAATATTTCAGCAGTCGAGGAAAAATTGTTATACATATGAAGGGTGGCAGTACAAAACTAGATAACCAAAATTTTTGTCGAAAATAGGCTTTTGCATAAAAAATTCTTAAAAAATCAAATACACGTTGTGTTAAAAGGATTTTTTCGAAATCTCATTTTTATCCCTTTATCCCGTTAGTGCCATAAGGTTACCGACAGTTTTTTAAAAATAATTTTTACAATTTTAATCAAAAAATTCTGAGAAAATTTGTCAAGCATAAATGAATCTCAAAGAAAGTTTTCCAGACCGAAATTAATTTAAAAAATTTTTTGTTTAGATGCAAAAATTGAAAAGTTGATTTTTCCAAAACTGTAATTTTCTAAGGAAATTTGATAAATTAAATTTGATATTACTTAAAGAAATTTATATCTTGAAATTATCAAACTTTATTGGTAACAAAAAATAATTTTAATTTTTATCAGATTTTTAGCGAAAAATTGTTTGTCTCAGTGCGATACCGTCACACTAAATCTTGATTTTCTTGGGACAGAATAATTTTTTGTATCAAAAATTTTTTCTTCTCATTAACCATCCTGATATTTTGGGTGAAAGTTTTTACTTTTATAAAATATTGAAAATTCGATTTTTAATCGCTATCCAAAGCCGATTTCGAAAACCTATAAAATTCTATCCCCAAAATTCTCAGTCGATTTACTCGGAATTGGCCAACTTTTTAACACCAAACTTAGTTTACCCGTATTCATAAATTCGTCAATATTTCGGGAGCAAGTTTTTATTTTTCTGCTAAAACTGAAAATTGCATTTTTTATTGCAATCCGCAGCCGAGCTTGCTCGGATTTTTGGTTAGCGTCACGTCAAGATTGTTAATTTCCATATCTATGTCCTCAAAATTAGATAATTTTTCTAATCAACATTTTTTTACCTCAATTCAGCAATACTTCAGCTTGGGAGCGGACTTTTGTTTTATCTTTAAATGGCTATTTCGATTTTGCACAATGTTTTTTCGCTCTCCTGAAAAATTCACATTTTGTTGGTTGTCTAGTTTTGTACTACCACCCTTCATATGTAATTTTGAAAAAATTCTTATTGGAGTTTATTTCAAAAGTCACAAAAACCAAAACCCCTCTTATCAACTAAAAAGTTGCAAATTATAAACTTTACGTCTAAAGTGCAAATTTTCAAAGTTGAAACTTCAAAGCAAATTGAAATTGAAAGGAACAATTTTTAAATTTTTATTTTCTGGAGAAACTCAATTTTAAATAAGAATTCTTCCAGTCCTGGAATTTCTCTATATTTTTAAGTTTTCATTATTCAAATTAAATTTAAAAACAAACCTAAAAAAAATCTTTTTTAATAGGGATAGTTTCTTTCTGGTTTCTTTATTATTCCAAACTTGTTAATTTTTATTATTTAAAACATTTTGTTTATTTAATTTAAATTTTTTAGATTCTCTTGCAAATTAAAATGAAATAAAAAGATGAAAAATTGAAAAGTGAAATGGGTTTCAATTTGAAAACATTAAAAAATAGGTCAATAGGAACCCCATTAAAAGCTAAACTTCTATTCAAATTATATTTTCTTACATTGAACACTGAAATCACTTAAACATTTTTTCAAATATCTTCAGCACAAAGATATATAGGAAGATAAAAAGAAATTTAGAAATTCCCTTTTTATATTTCTAAACAAAATTTGCAAGTTTAGTAATTCCGTAAATTCGAATTTCAGGCGGGAAGTATAATTAATTTATGAACTCTACTAACCGGTGCTTGGTAAAATCAATAAACTGGAAGTAGGAAAAAGCACCAAGCTCCGCTCTTGCATTTTATTATTTTCTAGATTCAGGTAAATATTACATTGTTTTTTCGTAATCGAATATTAAAATAAGAAATTTAATGAAGATTATAAAACTACTGAATAGTAAAAGGTGCATCTACAAGAAGTGAATTTTACACTATAACCTTCGTGAATCTGATAGTTTTTTTTTAAATATTTAAGAGAAAGTACCTTTTAATTCCTTTATAGTGGGATCCGTGACCGACATTACTCATTTCTATATATTTTACCACTTATTTTAGAAATTTTTGATCGGCTAAATGAAAGTTTTGTGGCACAAAGCGACAACAACCATATTTTTATCGACTTGAATCGTAGAAGGGAAGAACAGACTGGTTGTCAAAATTAGGATATCTAATCGAGTCGGTACTGCAGGTTTTCAGTCGAGTTCACTAATTTGCATGAGAGTTATAGCTATTTTTAGATATACTTGTAAGAAACAAGATAAATAAAAGTTATTTTTTCCTTAATAAAATTTACATATTTTACAAAATATTAAAGTCATTCTTCAAGGCCATTTGATAAAATCAGGAAGTTTTGAATTTTTCTCTACGGTTTCTAAGATTCGCGAAACTTTTACAAGTATAAAATATAATCAATTTTATTTACAATTTAGAAGTTGTAATATTTTTATGATCCGCACGATTAAAGTTATTTAGTTTTTATTTATTTATTGTTCTTTCTTTTCACACAAAAAATTTCACAAGGTCAAAAAGATTTTTACCATCGTTAATTTTTAATAAAAATAAGCAATTGCTTCCATTTTTTCATCATATTATTTTCAAAATGTCCTGTCATGCGCACAATTAACGTAAATGGAATTTAAACTAAAACAAATATTGAAACTTCGGGGACCCAGTCAAATATATTTCTAAAAAAGACATTTTTCCCTTATTTTAAAATATTTTTATCCATATTTATATATTTTAAAAATTGTAATGCTAATAAAGCTGAATGACCTAATTTCCGCTTTTTAATAATTGTTTCTTTCGGGGGTTGGATTAAATGAACAAAAATGCTTTTAATAATTTGGAAAAAATTTTTCATACATCTCATTTTTCAAAATTCCGAATTTTTTGGCAATTACCTCTATACCTATTGATTGGAATCAATAAAAATTAAAATTAAAATCGTGTTGTTCATTTGTTACAATGATTTAAATACATATTTGGCTATTGAATTGCTAAATTCAAATTCAAATTCAAATCGTGTTGCTCATTTGTTACAATGATTTAAATACATATTTGGCTATTGAAATGCTAAATTAATATTAAATATAAATAAATTAATATAAATAAGTAATTTTCTTTCTAGAAAATAAGAGCCTTCACTTTATACGCGCCTGTTTCCGGCGATAAAAGATAAAAAATGCTCAGTACATGTAGTGCCTTGCCGGCTTGCCGGTCTTTCTTTTAAATGATTAAATGGTTATCAATCGTTTAGAACTTCAGTCATTGATTCGATTTACTGCGAACCATAAATCAAAATTTCACAATTGAACAGGAAGAAAATATTTACATATTTATTGACAATATTTTACAACGACTGAAGGAAAAAATTGAAAAAATATAAATGGCTACTATTCTGCCCGGTTTGAACGACGTGCGAGTGAAAGCATTGCAAAGTTTCGCAGAAGAATTTGGAGAGAATGCAAATATCTGCGTCTGCGCTCCTGGACGAGTTAATTTAATTGGTGAACATACCGATTATAATGATGGATTTGTTTTGCCGATGGTAACTATTTTTCATTTTTTAAATTTGACTTTTCAACACTGTTCCTTAATCTTGCTTTTAAAAAGAATTATATATACTTAGATATACTTACACACACACACACACACACACACACACACACATTGCCAGATGTTTTTAAATATTTGTTTAAATTTCCATATTTCTTTCTTATTTTTTAAAGAAATTTTGTTGATATTTTTCCTTCTCTATTAGACATTTATTTTATTTAGAAAATATATTGAAGAAATATTAAGATCGTAGGATGTATATGTATATTTAGAAAATAATGTTTCCTAGTTGTAAAAAAAATGTTAATAACTCTACTTACAGGTACAAAAGAAAAAACTTAATTATAAATATATTATTAAAATTTTGTGAAAAAAGATTGATAAAATGGCTAAAATTATAATTTAGAACACCTCTATAAATATATTTCTTTAAAAGGCAGTGTCTAGTATTGCGGAAATTTACGTACAAGTAGCATATAACATAGTATGGGCCTAGGCTATTGTTACGGAATTTTCCGTAAGAATAGCCTATCTCCTCTTTGTGTAGTATGCTAGTTGTGCGAAAATTCCGTAATAATATTCTTGGCCTTTTTAAAAAGGTTTTTGAGTTTATCATCCGCAGATGATTTATATTGTTATTGTACAATTTATCAAAAGTCGACTAATCTAAAGGAAGATTAGTTCTAATAAAAAAATAGTTATCAATTAATGTAACTGTCATATAATCCTGCTATTTGTTTTTATTATCAGTCTCTTATTTTAAGGATGTTTCATTACATAAGGATTATCATCAAGTCTTATAAACATTATTCTAAAAGTTTAAAAAACAATTTAAAAACATAGAAGAAAAATATAATCATCACTTGTCCTTAGTGAATTGCTATCATTTTGAAATCATTTGATCGATAAGTTATCGCCTTATATGAACAACAGTAATTATAATTTTTCATGATATAATTAAGTATTCCTTAT
Organism: Euceroptres primus; assembly: GCA_037177015.1. Lineage (NCBI taxonomy): Eukaryota > Metazoa > Arthropoda > Insecta > Hymenoptera > Figitidae > Euceroptres > Euceroptres primus. Next base: position 13,194 of record JBAGKK010516208.1, read on the forward strand.
CTTTGAAAGCGACTTTCATACATTTAAAAATATGTTTAATCAATTACAATATCAGTCAAGTTTATCTAAAACGATTTTAATAAGAACTGTATGATTAAAACAATTGTTATATAGATTCTTATAAATTATTATATTTGATCAATTGTTGAAATTAAAATAAGTACCTAAAATGATGTATTTGAAATGCAAAGGAATTTTTTCAGACTTTTGAAATTTTTGTTTAGAAGCAAAATTGTTGAATTTGAAATTACAAGTTTATGATATACAATTAATTTAATAAATGAGGTAATGCAGAATATAGACATGGCACTTTTAAATTTAATAGTAAAGATGGTTTTTCCTTGTGGCCTTAGGTCTTAAGCTTTATAGGTTTTTAAATAAACAATGTTTATTCCTTGA
>JBAGKK010516219.1:0-13592 GCA_037177015.1 Euceroptres primus
CGGCGGATTTCAGAAGATTCTGGAAGAGTGTGCAATTTTTTAGAAAGCTCTGAATGAGACTGTTAGATTCTAAAAGAATCTAGAAGAATCGAGAAAATCCCACAAGGTTGTGGAAGGTCTTGAGAAATTCCTAAAAAATTTTAGAAGTTTTGAAAAATATGAATATCTCTAGAAGAGTTTGGAAAAGTTTAGAACATTCTGGAAGGTTCTAGAAGGTCCTAAAAAATTCTTGAGGATTCTAGAAAGACTTTGGACCAGTTTCGAATTTTTATAGGCCTGGGCAAGAATTTAGAGGATTCAACAAGAGTCTAGAAAATTCTGGAACAGTTTAGAATATTTTAAGAAATTCTGAAAAAAAAGTTTAGAAAAATCTAGAAAATCCCAGAAGGTTGTGGAAAGTTTTCAAAAATTCCTAGAAAATTTTAGAAGCTATGAGAAATCTGGATATCTCTGCAAAAGTTTGGTAGAGTTTAGAAGAGTTTAGAAGATTCTGGAAGATTCTAGAGTGTCCTAAAAAGTTCTTGAGGATTCTAGAAAGATTTTGAACCACTTTAGAATTTTTATAGTCCTCGGCAAGAGTTTGGAGGATTCTGAAAGAGTTTAGAAGAACTAAAAAGATCTTGGAAGGTTGTAGAAGGCCCTTCAAAATTCCTAGAAAATTTCGGCGGATTTAAAAAGTCTAGAATTTTTTTGAAAGCTTTGAATGCGACTGAAAGATTCTAAAAGAGTCTAGAAGAATTTAGATAATCCCAAAGGTTGTGGAAGGTCTTGAAAAATTTCTAGAAAATTCTAGAAGCTCTGAAAAGTATGGATATCTCTGGAAGAGTTTAAAAGAGTTTAGAACATTCTAGAAGGTTCTAGAAGGTCCTAGAAAATTCCGTAGAATTTTAGAAGTCTGAAACAGTCTAGAATATTTTACAAGCCTCTGATAGAGTGCAGAGGATTCTGAAAGTGTCTAGAAGAAGCTAGATTTAGAAGATCCGAGAAGGTTGTAGAAATTTCTAGAAAATTTTCGATTTTGGAACAAACCAGAATGTTTTATAGAATTTTAACTGATTATGGGAAATTTTATTCTGATTCTAGGAAATTTGAATAGACTCTAAAAAACCTGGATATCTGTAGACGTAAGATTTTGGAACAATCTAGGAAGTGTTTAAAGAATTTTAATTGATTATGACGATTTTTTTAAGGTTCTAGAAGATTTTGGAAAATTATGGAACAGTCCAGAATTTTTTTGGAGCCTCGGAAAAAATCTGGATGATTCTGAAAGAGTCTAGAAAAATCTAGAAGATCCTGGAAAGTTCTAAAAGGGCCTACAAAATTCCTAGAAAATTCTGTAAGATTTTTGAACGATCTAGGAAGTTTTAATGAGATTTAATTGATTATGAGAAATTTTTTAGGATTCTACAAAATTTTAGAAGATTATGGAACAGTCTAGAATTTTTTGGCAGTCTCTGAGAGAATCTAAATGATTCTGAAAGAGTTTACAAGAATCTAGAAGATCCTGGAAAGTTCTAGAAGGTCCTACAAAATTCCTAGAAAATTCCGTAAGATTCTGGAACAATCTAGGATGTTTTGAAGAAATTTAACTGATTGTGGGAAAATTTTTTTTAATTCTAAAAGATTTTAGAATATTCTAGAACAGCCTGGAATTTTTTAGAAGCCTCTGAAAGAACTTGGAGGATTCTGAAAGTTTCTAGAAGATCTTTTGGGATTTAAAAATGTCTCAATGAGTTTGAAAATATCAGCAAGTATCTGAAAAGAGTTTAAATTATTCTACATGTCGCTACACGGTTGTGAAAAAATTCAAAAGATTCTATGAAAGATTCTAAAAACTCTATGTGATTCTAGAAAAGTCTAGAAAATTTTGGAGTAAATTCTATTCGACTCTAGTGAAATAAAACAATTCGCGAAAATTATTAAACATTCTGAAGGATTCTAGAATATTATAAAAAAGTCTAAATGATAATGGAGTTAAAAGATTTAGGAAGATTCGGAACAACCCTAAAGTTCTAGAAAGTCCTACAAAATTCCTAGAAAATTGTGTAAGGTTTTGGAACAATCTAGGAAATGTTTAAAGAATTTTAATTGATTATGACGATTTTTTTAAGATTCTAGAAGATTTTAGAAAGTTGTGGAATAGTCCAAAATTTTTTTGGAGCCTCTGAAAAAATCTGGATGATTCTGAAAGCATCTAGAAAAATCTAGAAGATCCTGGAAAGTTCTAGAAGGTCCTACAAAATTCTTAAAAAATTCTGTAAGCTTTTGAATAATCTAGGACGTTTTGATGAGATTTAATTGATTATGGGAAATTTCTTAGGATTCTACAAAATTTCAGACGATTATTGAACATTCTAGAATTTTTTGGAAGTCTCTGAAAAAATCTAGATGATTCTGAAAGAGTTTAGAAGAATTTAAATATCCTGGAGAGTTCTAGAAGGTCCTACAAAATTCCTAGAAAATTCTGTAAGATTTTTGAACGATCTAGGGCGTTTTATTGAGACTTAATTGATTATGGGAAATTTTTTAGGATTCTACAAAATTTTAGAAGATTATGGAACAGTCTTGAATTTTTTAGAAGTCTCTGAAAGAATCTAGATGATTCTGAAAGAGTTTAAAAGAATCTAAAAGATCCTGGAAAGTTCTAGAAGGTCCTACAAAATTCCTAGAAAATTCTGTAAGATTTTGAATCAATCTAGGACGTTTTGAAGAAATTTAACTGATTGTGGTAAAATTTTTTAAGATTCTAGAAGATTCTGTAACAGCCTGGAATTTTTTAGAAGCCTGTGAAAGAACCTGGAGGATTCTGAAAGTGTCTAGAAGATTTTTTGGGATTTAAAAAAAGTCTCAATGAGTGAAAGTATCTGGAAGTATCTGAAAGAGTTTAGATTATTCCAGACAAGAAAATTTTGGAGGAAATTCTAGTCGACTTCAGAGAACACACATTCTACACATCTCTACACGTTTCGTAGAGATTTTTTAACATCCTAAAGGATTCTAAAATATTCTGGAAAAATCTAAATGTAAAAGGAGGAGTTAAAAGGTTCAAGAAGATTGTGAAATACTCTGATAGATCCTACAAATTTGTAAAGAAATTTACAAAATTCTAAAAAGTTGCACATTCTAAAATTCTAAAAAATCAACATTCTAGAATATTCTAGAAAAAGTTACAGGGTGAAATTTCCAAAAATAGTGTACACATGGCTCCATATGGAATTCTATGATTTAGAATCTTGTTTCCCTGAGTCTAAGACCTCTTGATATTACATTTATAGTTCAAATAATGAAGTTTTTCATTTTCCTGGCCGCTGGTTCAGATTCACGTAATATACAAATTCCCTTACTTTTCACATTCACAACTCAAATAATTGAACATATTTTTAAGGCTTAGCTTTCAAGAAAATTAATTCTTGAACCGCAACTTTAGCAAATGGAATGTAGAAAACTGAGAATTGCAGTTGACACAGAGAAAACACTTCTCGCGGATTGACGCGGTAACTCTTGCTCAAGAGCGTAAAATGTGTGGAAGGAGGTCTCCGGGGTATTCCTCAGGATTTTGCGAAAGGGTACCGCGTCTAACGGTCCATGTATAACGAACCGAGAGCCGCGGAAAATTCGTAGCGAGTGCTCTTTAATTAGCACGCGGCTTCGGGCACTGTTGATAGTAGTCTGTGTGCATTTGTGTGCTTGTAGGTGTGACGTCAAACATTACAAAGCAAGGTGGAGGGGAGAAGAGTGTGAGAGTGGAGGGACTTAAATAATTATCGTTTCGAAGCCGGCGGGAGCCGCATCTGTTTCTGATTATTAATTAATATCAACCAACCCGAAGCCAAGCTTGCATGAGCGCCCCCAGCCACACTTGCACAACCGTTCATTGGGCGCAAGCCAATCTAAGCCCGATTGACTTTTTTCATATTTCCATTTCAAAAAATGTATTTTAAAAATATTCCGTAAGAGTTTGCCTAATATGGACCCCCTAACATTTTTTAAGCCTAGGATTTTATAGAGACGCATGAATTTTCCCCAAAATCTATTTGCCATAACTTTCAAATGACCGAAATTCATATCACCGAATCACCATGTGATTTTGATTTACCCGAATTATCAAATTTCCATATTTTTATATATTAGAATTGCAATTTGTCAGACTGTAAATTTACTCGAATTTTAATATGAAATAATTTTAATTAGACCGAAAAACCATTTAAAAGAATTGTTTTTTGCAGAACTTGCATTAAATCTAATTTCCGTTTTCGCGAATTAACGTTTAATTTAATTTCTTTTAACCCGAAACATCGTTTAACATAATCTCCATTTACAGGAATTTTCATTTATTCTAATTTTTATTTTTCCGAATTACCATTTTCCCTAATTTTTATATTTCCGAATTACCGTTTGCCCTGATTTTTATTCTTCCAAATTACTATATGTCCTAATTTTTATTCTTCTGAATTACTATTGGACATAATTTTTATTTCGCCGAATTATCATTTGCCTTAATTGGCCTAATTGTTATTTTCCCGAATTATCATTTGTCATAATTTTTATTTTACCGAATAATCATTTGCCCTAATTTCCTTCCGCCCTAATGTTCATTTAACTTATTTTCTATTTGGCACCTATTTCTTGCAGCGCCATCTTCACTAACCCGAACTTCCGTTAGGACAAATGGAAATTATGTTACAAACATTATGGCACATGAGATTCGGGAAAACAGAAGTTAAATGAACATTAGGGCGGATGGGAATTAGGGAAAATGATTATTCGGTAAGATAAAAATTATGACAAATAATAGTTCGGAAAAATAACAATTATGGTAAATGATTATTGGGTAAAATAAAAATTATGTTCAATAGTAATTCGGGAAAATAAAAATTAGTACAAATAGTAATTCGGAAGAATGAAAATAAGGGCAAATGGTAATTCGGAAATGTAAAAATTAGGGCAAATGGCAATTCGGCAAAATTAAAATTGGGACAAATAAAAATTCGTGTAAATGGAAGTTAGGTTAAACGATGATTCGGGTAAAAGGAAATCAGATCAAACGTTAATTCGTGAAAACAGAAATTAGGTTAAATGCAATTTCCTCGAAACAACAATTCTGTGTTTTTTTCGGTCTAATTAAAATTAGTCACATTAAAATTATAAAAATAACACATTCGTGTTAATTTACAGTCTGAAAAATTACAATTCTAATGTATAAAAATGTGGAAATTTGATAATTCGGGTAAATAAAAGTTATTACATATAGTGATTCGGTGACATAAATTTCGGTGATTTGAAAGTTATAAAAAATATATTTTAGGAAAAATTCATGCGTCTTGACTTCATAGAGTGTTCTGACAAATTAAGAAAAAAATTATTTTTGGCGAGGCATATTAGTATACCCCAAAATTCACTTATCATATTTTCATTTGACTGAAATTCATGTTACCGAATAATCATATGCCATAATTTTTATTTATCTGAAACCGCAATTCGCCATAATTTCTATTTATTCGAATATTCATTTGTCATAATTTTGATTTATTCGAATCGCCATATACCATAATTTTTAATTATCCGAATTATCATTTGTCATAATTTTTATTTGTCCTAATTTTCGTTTCTCTCAATTTTCATTTACTCGATTAGCCATTTGTCCTAATTTTTGTTTGTCCTCATTTTCATGTATCCGAATAGCCTTTTTTTAAAATTTGAAATTATCCGAATCGCCATTTATCATCATTTTTGTGTATCCGAATAACCATTTTTCATAATTTTTATTTGTCCAAATTTTCGTTTGTTATAATTTTCATTTGTCATAATTTTTATTTTTCCCAATTTTCGTTTGTCCTAACTTTTATTTTTCCTAATTTTCGTTTGTCCTAATATTCATTTTTTCGAACAGCCATTTGCCATAATTTTTATTTATCCGAATCGTCATTTCTCATAATATTTATGTATCCGAATGGTTATTTGTCATAATTTCTATTCATCCGAATCGTCATTTGTCATTATCTTCATTTGTCCGATTTACCATGTGGCATAATTTCTTTGTAACCGAATTCTCATTTGTCCTAAATTTCATTTGCTCGAAGGAACATCCGCCCTAAAAATAATGGCGCGAAACTAAAGTTTAAAATTCTGATTGGATCAATATGAATTTCGCGTCATTATTGTTAGGGCGGATGTTCCTTCGGGGCAAATGAAATTTAAGACAAATGAGAATTTTCTTACAAAGAAATTATGGCACATAGTAAATCGGACAAATGAAGATGATGACAAATGACGATTCGGATGAATAGAAATTATGACAAATAACAATTCGGATACACAAATATGACGATTCGCATAAAAAAAAATTATGGCGATTCGCATAAATAAAAATTATGGTAATGGCTGTTCGAACAAATGAATATTAGGACAAACAAAAGTTCGATAAATGAAAATTAGGAAAAATAAAAATTACGACAAATGACTATAAGGACAAATAAAAATTAGGACAATCGAAAATTAGGACAAATAAAAATTAGAAGAAATGGTTATTCGAATCCATAAAAATTATGATAAATGGCGATTCGGATATATCAAAATTATGACAAACGAACATTCGAATAAATAGAAATTATGGCGAATGACAATTCGAAAAAATAAAAATTATGGCAAATGATTATTTGGTAACATGAATATTTCGGTCAAATGAAAATTATCATAAGTGAATTTTGGGGTATATTCATGCGCCTCTGTTCTAGGGGGGGGGGGCATGATAATTCTCCAAATTCTATTTTCCCTAATGATAATTTTACCTAAATTCGTTTAACCGAAAAAGAATTTAATATAATTTTTATTTATCCTAATTGTCAATGTACCTAAATTTCATTTTTCTGCATTACCATTTGCCCTAATTTCTATTTTTCCAAATAACTATCTGCCATAATTTTTAATCTTTCGAATAACTATCTGCCGTAATTTTTATTCTTCCAAATTACTGTTTTCCATAATTTCTATTCTTCCGAATTACCATTTGTCATAATTTTTTTCTTCCGAATTACCATTGGCCATAATTTTTATTTTCTCAATTACCATTGGCCATAATAATTTATATTCTTCCGAATTACCGTTTGTCATACATACTTTTTATTCATCCAAATTACTCTTTACCACAATTTTTATTCTTCCGAATTACTATTTTTCATAATTTTTATTCTTCCGAATTACTATTTTTCATAATTTTTATTCTTCCTAATTACTATTTTTCATAATTTTTATTCTTCCGAATTACCATTTGTCATAATTTTTAATCTTCCGAATTACCACTTGCCCTAATTTTTATTTTTCCGAATTACCGTTTTTCATCATTTTTATTTTTCCGAATTACCATTTGACATAAATTTCATTCCTCCTAATTTGCATTTAACCTAATTTATATTTTATGGCACATTATGGTACAGGGTGATTCGGGAAAACAGAAATGAGGTTAAATGAAAATTACAACGAATTAAATTTATGACAAATGGTAATTCGGAAATATAAAAATTATGAAAAACGGTAATTCGGAAAAATAGAAATTAGGACAAATGTTAATTCGGAATATTGAAAATTATGTCAAATGATAATTCGGAAGATTAAAAATGATGTCAAATGGCAATTCGGCAGGATAAAAATTATGTCAAATGGTAATTCGGCAGAATAAAAATTATGACAAATAGTAATTCGGAAGAATAAAAATTATGGCAAAGAGTAATTCGGAAAAATGAAAATGGTGACAAATGGTAATTCTGAAAAATAAAAATTATAGCAAACAGTAATTCGGATGAATAAAAAGTATGACAAACGGTAATACGGAAGAATACAAATTATGCCCAATGATGCGGCAAAATAAAAATTATGGCTAATGGTAATTCAGAAGAATAAAAATTATGACAAATGTTAATTCGGACGAGTAGAATTATGGAAAACAGTAATTTGGAAGAATAAAAATTATGGAAAACAGTAATTCGGAAGGATAAAAATTAATGGCAGATCGTTATTCGGTAAAATACAAATTCTGACAAATGATAATTCGGAAAAGTAAAACTTAGGTACATTGACAATTAGGAGAAGTAAAAATTATAGTAAATTCTTTTTCCGTCAAACAAATTAGGGTAAAATAATGGTTAGGGTAGTTTTCGTGAATTTGTTTAAATCTAAGGGGTTGAAAAAAGGGGTGGTACTTATGTTCTAGGGGGATGTAACTTTCTTGTGCCTTTTTCAATTAAGTGGAACCATTATTAACAATAATATTTTAGGTCTCGAGGTTAGGGTAGTTTTCTTGAATTTTTGTAATCCTAGGGGTTGAAAAACAGGGTGATTCTTTTGTGCTTGGGGGGTGTTACTTTCTAGTATATCTTCGGATATCAAATGGAACCATTATTAGCAATAAAATTTTAGGTCTCCAGATTAGGGTAGTTTTCGTGAATTTTTTTAATCTTAGGAGTTGAAAAATGGGGTTATCCTTTTGTGCTAGAGGGATGTAACTTTTTTGTGTGTTTTCAGACATCAAATGGAAGTATTTGCAGCAATAAAATTTTAGGTCTGGCAGTTAGGATATTTTTGAAAAATTTCTTTTAAAAAATTTAAAGCCTTAGGGGTTGAAAAAGGAGGTGACCTTTTTGTGCTAGGGGGATGTAACTTTCTTCTGTGTCTTCAGACATCAAATGGAACCATTATTGGCAATAAAATTTTCGGTCTCAAAGTTAGGGCATTTTTCCTGAATTTTTTTAACCTTCGGGGTTGAAAAAGGGGGTGTTCCTTTTGTGCTAGGGGGATGAAACTTTTTTGAGTCTTGGGACATGAAACGGAAACATTATGAGCAACAAAATTTTAGTTCTCGAGGCTAGGGTATTTTCCGTAAATTTTTTAATTCGTCGGGGTTGAAAAGCGGGGTGATCTTTTTGTGCTAGGGAGATGAAATTTTTTTTGTGCCTTTGAACATCAAATGGAACCATTATCAGCAATAACATTTTAAATCCCGTGCGTTTAAACAAAATTTGTCTTACGTTTGTTTGGACGACTAAGAACCATTAATAATCGAAAAATGAATTTTCTGAACAGTACCAAAGTCTCTTTGCAAAGATTATATAATTATTCTTTGCATGGGATGACTCTTTGAGAAGTGTAAATTCCTAGTCAAAGAAATTTTCTTGCGTTTTTTTTTGTAAACGTTGCGAACTTCAGTGAGCTGGCAATTCTTGGAAGCTGCTTAAAAATCTTTTGAAACCTTAACAGTTTTCTCAATTTCAGTTGTAGATTTTAAAACCATTTCAGGAAACTTTAGAAGGTTTCTGCAGAATTTCAAATTTTAGAACTTTTCAAAGATTCCAAGAAAAATACACTGGTCCACTTTACTTTTCAAATTTTTAATACTTGAATTAAAAACTGATCTTCCCTTTCCCTTACTTGTTTTTTCAATTGTAATGTAGTTTATAGTCCCTGGATATATTACTCTACGAGCGTAAAAAAATTCAAAGTAAAATAGCGTTTAGGCAAATGTGTAGGGGATTTGGAAGAAGAGGATCAAAGCGAGAGAGACATGAAAACCCGAGCCTATTCATACGTTGAGCAGAAATGAACAGAATGCCCGAGCAGCGAGCATTAAAATTAATGAAACGAACAGAACGGGCGTTTTAACGAAATGTGTGTGGGCGATCAGGCGAAAGTTCGTTCGGACGTAAAGCGAGCAACAGCCGCTTAGTTTTGTAATATACGCAAACTTATTCCATATCCCTTTTTCTTCAGTTTTCTCATACTCTGGAGAAAAAAGCAAAAAAAAAAGAAAGGCTTTCCCGGATTGTTTTTGTAATTTAATTCTTGTCGAACCATTTCCCTCGTCTGCTTTGAAGACTTTATTTCAATGAAATTCGTAAACAGATCTTTGGAACCTGGCATCCTCCTTTGAGTGGGAGTTCAGTTTGGCTTATCCAAAGGATTTTGTGACGATGTCATAATGCGAGAAGATCTTGAGTTGACGTGAAGGAGCGAAGGAAGCTCTTAATTAAGAAAGTTGACTTGGCCACAACTGGGGGTGTGAGATTGGTAAACGTGAAAGGATGACGTTCGAACATCGTCAGGGGTCGCTTGATACCATGTACGAATATAAATTCGTCCATTATCCAGTGATTAGTTCGCCAAGGGGATGGTTTAGATGGTTATTCTCACTACACTGATTTCTCTGCTAAGATCTTTCAACCCTTACGAAACAGTCGCAGTGACAAAGGGTTCGTTAACTTTGCTATTGCGTAAATGAGTGTTTACTTTGATGTAAACATCCCATTAGAATTTCAAGGAGTGGTCTCTATATCTATGGCTACACAGTCTATTTATAATGTGATGAAAACGAACGTCGCTTTTCAACCAAGTACTAATAGATTTTGACGTTTTAATAATGTTATTCTTTAGCTGAATAATATGTTCGATATTGTTCATTACTAGATAAATATAAAGTCTTCTTGCTTTTTTGTACTGCTTAATAGTTTTAAAGACTTTTTAATTTTTAAGTAATTTATTGTTTCTTTGGCAACAGAAACTAATTCGAATTTAAGGAGTTACTTCATCTTTATAATAAGCAACTATATGGCTTTCAAAAATAAGACTTTAAGTTTTCAAAATACTTGTGTTTACAAAATGCTTGTGTTAAAAATTGGGATTGGATTCCGGATCCTGTTGATTTTATCAACTTTATCAACTATTCGCCTTGAAAGAAATGTTAAAAATTACTCACCGCCTCGGCTCTCTCTAGTTGAAACAATGGCGGTATTGGTTTCGAAAATACTTTCTCTCGAATGCAGACCAATAGACCATATTGTGCAGGGGCCATTTCAGCTTTTGCAGACTTAATATCCACCTCAGCTTTCGAAAAAACCCTTTCCCTTGGATCTAAGCTAATAAAAAATTTTTTTTAAAACCTGTTTATTTAAAAATGCAAGAAATTATTGAAAAAGTTAGTATAAGGTTTCATAATATATATTTCTAGCATTATTTCTATTATTTTGCTAAGTTCTATTTTTCCAAGTTCATCTTTCTAAGTTCTAAGCTCGGCTCTAAAGATTTCTAGCATTTCAAGTAAGGTATTTTAAACTTTTGTTAAAGTTATTTCAATAAAAAATTGAACAAAACTCAAGTTTCTAAAAAGTTAATGATTTCTTTTAACTTGCTAAAATTATTATTCATTAATACATATATCACAAAGTGGAGTAAAAAATTTTAAAATACTGATTTTTCGAAATGAAATATTATTTGAAGCACAACCTGCTTTTTATTTTTATTTTTTTGTTTATTTATTATTATTATTATAAGACTTTTTATTTTAAAATAATTATTTTTATCATGTTTTGTTTTAAATAAACAAAAATATAATTTACATCTACAATTTGAAATTCGTAACTATACACTCATCGCTGGATTTCGGGCCGGGCTCGGGGGTAGACGGCCTTCAATTCGATGCTATTAAAATCCAGTTTGAACCGGATTTAAAGCGACGAGCGAGCAGTCTTATGTCAACATTCAGGACCGCTATATAGTCGCTGAACGTACTAACGTAAATGCGCAGAGAGTCGCGATGTAAACAACTTCTGGCGACCCTGACTGCCCGAGCGATGGCGCCGCCGCGGGACGCTCAGGAGGGGAAACAGAATCAGTGAAGCGTGAACGACCATGAAGCCGTCCCGAAATCCAGCGGCCCGAAATCCAGCGATGAGTATAATTCATTTTAAACGATAGAACTTCGGAAATCAATCAAAAGACCATTTTTCATTTTTGTCCTTATTAAAGGTTTATATTGCAATAAAAATTGAAATAAAAAAAAATTAAAATTAAAATAAAATTATTGCATCAGCCTGAAATCTAAATTTTCAAAATTACATATAGGGACCCGTCTTTCCTACCCCCCGGGCCGGGTTTTCTTCTCTACGGGCCTGATGATTCCTAAGTGTCTTAATTCATTATCAGACATTAATTTCAATTTTAATAAGGTCAAGGATATTGTTACGGAAATTTCTGTACAATTAGATTTCCGTACAATTAGCATATAACATTATAGGGAGGGCAAGCTACTGTTACGTAAAATTTCGTAACAATAGTCACTGCCCATACTATGTTGTGTAATACTAAATTTCCGTAATACTAGACATTGACTTTTAATAGATATTCATCAGCAGTTATTTATACATATATAAAATAATTGGACAGAAAAAAATTAATGAAATCCTACCAACAAGATTTGCAGACTTACTTATTTCTGAAAATTTGCCAGATTTATGAAGAAGCACCAATTGTTTTTCAATATCAGAATATCTTTTTAACTAAGCTGCTCTTTTTAATTTTAAAATGTTCAAATCAAGATATTAGTCGACTGTTTAAAGTTAGTTTCATTTTACAAATTTTGTTCCAGAAATTCTAAGCTCAAATGTTAATTTATTAACGAAATTTTTTTAATTTTATTTTTCTATAAACCTGTATATTTTATTCCAATCGAAAACAATTATAAACAGTCCTACTTTTCCGATGATTTCTTTGATATAAACAATGAAATTCAGTAGAAAGGCGGAAAAATATAAATCTGACGAATCTGACAATAATTCTAACAATGGCACTTGCATTTTATTGTTTACTTCTAACCTCGAATTTGCAAGTTAAATATCGATCAAAATGATCTAAGCTCTTAATAATTTAATACCCCGATTAAAGTTTAAGACATAAAAATTCGGAATTATTCCAAAATATCATTTATTTCTGAAAAATTACCTTCCAAAATGTAAAAATTGAAATTCATCCTCACACGTGATTTCGACTAAAATTTTTTATTTTGACCTACAATCGGACATGTATCATCTCAACCTTTATCATTTCAACTTCCCCTCACCTGATGCCCCCACCACTATGATACACTACATCCAATTACACCAGATCGCACGGAGAGAAAATTGAACTGGCGCAGCAGACACGTACGCAGCAATAACTAATGGCGGTATTTTTGGATCTCGGGATAATATTAAATATTATATGTAGGGGTTGATTTGAGGTGTTATCCTTTTGTGTTAGGGAGATGAAGCTTGTTTGGGTATTTTAAGACATCAAATGGAAGTGTTATCAGCAATAATATTTAAGGTCTCGTGCGTTTAAAAAAATTTTTTGCATTTTTTGTAAACGTTTTTGTAAAAGTTTTGTAAAAGTTTTTTTTTTGTAAAAGTTAGGAACTTCAGTGAGGTAATCGATTCAAATTATTATTAGTGTGTGAATAAGATGACTGAAAAAAATTGTTTGAATTCATTTTGTTTCTAGGTAGGGGAAACCACCCAACAGTAGATAATAATTAACAGTAGATAATTCTTATTAACTAAAAAACTAATCAAGAATCTTGATTGGTTCTTTTAGCATACAATTTCGGCAATGATAATGCCTTGTCAGACAAATTTTCATTAAAACAGTATCATTAATTATTGTGTGAAAACAAACCCTAGCGGAATGTGAGAACTGAAAAGTGACGGAGTACCGTCACTTTTCAGTCACCTTTCCGTTCTTTCGCGAAAAATGAATAAGAACAGCAGAAAACACATTTAAATTGCTGCAATTAT
>JBAGKK010516230.1:0-13591 GCA_037177015.1 Euceroptres primus
AATCATATAATGTATATATCGATATATGTATATCATATATATATCGATAATCGTATATATGTATATCGAATCATTTCAGATGAAAATGTTGGAATTGGACAATTTCATTGAAATCCTTCATACTTATAAAATTTAAAACGAGGACGATAAAAATTGTATGACTTTAGTCTGATACTTCACAAATGGAACAATTTTAAATTAGTAGCATTTGGAACCGAGTAATTATACCTTACTTCTGTCACATCATTTAGCCAGCTTTACTGTTAACAGAAACGATGTGACTCCATTTCCATTTGGGCCAGTTCAGCTATTTTATGCAATGGGGGCTCTATCACTATTTAAGCCTGCTCCACTATTTGGTGCAATCTGACCTCCGTTTACGCGTCCCTTCTGTATCACTTTTAAATTTGGAGTTATAGCATTTTTAAGGTTGAACAAATTTGAAAATGGCCGACTAGCCATTTTCACTAGTAGTTGTCTCGCAGTCGATAAAATTTTGTTAATTGTTGATGGGACAAAGTTTCATTGGAAAGTATTTCATAAATTCCGAGGAAGCAGACGAAAATTTATAAAAACATGGTCGATAAGAGAAACCACACTTGACAAAAATATATTTTATGCACAACACCGATGACGAAATCGGAGGGAAGGCCCCAAATTCTAAGACTTTATCCTTTCTTATTTTAATAAAAATTTGGTCATTTATTTCGGTAAACGACGTCAAAGTGAAATCCTTTGGAAATTGATTCTGGACGGACCTGGATCAATAATATAATGGAGAATTTCCTTAGAAATCCACCTGTCGGCAACTCTTGTAACTGCACTATTATCGACCGCTGCAGGAAATCTGAGCAAATGATAATTATTTTTCTTATTTATTTTAGCAAATTTTTCTTCCAGAAATAATGATTGATCTAAAAATACAAAAATAAGCCAGCTTTTGCGAAAAGAAATGTGGAAAAAATGTGTGTATTTGTAATTCGTACATAAAATGTGCACGCGAGATTTAGAAAGTTTGTACAAGTGTTCAGTTATAATTATTATAGTATCATTATATATTATTATAATGTATAATATAATATATGTTCTCGATGGGCTTTTTGGCCAATTTCGAGAAAAACTGGCTTGAGTAATTCAAAGCACCTCATATGTCCATAGCGTCATTAACTTGCAGATGATCCAATCGTTCAGGCGACAGCTTGCTTGAGTTAGGAGCGGAAGGCTGCGCGTTTCGATTTTTTTCATTTTATTTAACCCTAGCGACCACGCGGGGTGACTAGTTACTCCAGGCTCAGAAAAAGTGCTGGTCCATAAAATTGGTTTTAAAATAATTTTTCTTCTTCAAATACCATAAAAATAATATTTTTCACTTTTCTGAATGTGTTTAGAAGCTAATAAAACATAAAAAAAGAAATTTTATGATAAGTAATTTTTTTCATTTTTCCCTCCGGTAATTTTGCAAAATGATCGGCGAATACTAGTTTTTTTTTATGGTAATAGTATATGTTGTGCGTACAAACCTAAAATTTTAGCCTTTAATATTGAAAAATGGCGGAGTAATTTTTTTTTCTGAAAGATGCCATTTTTTCTGAATTTCCACATATTTGACCAGTTTTTAAAACGCCATCTATAAACTGACCGATAAAAATAATTCTAGAAGTTCTGAAAAAAGCCATTTTTTCTGAATTTTCACATATATGACTAGTTGTTAGAACGCCATCTATAAATTGAACGATAAAAATAATTAGAAATGTTGAAGAACTCTTCAACAAACATGGAACAATCGGTTAGACATTTTAAAACACCCATATGTCTTGTACAACTAGGTTTTTCAGCGTGGGGTAATGAGTTACCCCATGGCGCCGCTATGTGGCCTGGCTGAGGTGTGGCCGCAAAGGGTTAATTATATACTCATTTATATAATTATTTGTATAATTTATTGAAATTATGTAAATTTTATAATTTTTAAATACATGTTATTGACAATTTGCGTATTTCTGACTTTATTTCAGGGAGTGGTACAGATATTTTCTGAAAAAATTTCATCCAATTATTTTTTATTTATATTATGGATATATTAGCGCATACAATAAAATAATTTGCTTTTCGAAATTGGGCTAGCAGCTGATAATAATTATTACAATTATAATTATATGTAACTAAAAACTTAAGTACAAAATTGCTAAATCTCGTGTGCACATTTTATGTACGAATTACAAATGCACACATTTTTTACACATTTCTTTTCGCAAAAGCTGGCTTATTTTTGTACTTTTTCGATCAATCATTATTTCTGCAAGGAAAATTTGCTAAAATAAATAAGAAAAATAATGATCAGCTCAGCTTTCCTGCAGCGATCGATAACAGTGCAGTTACAAGAGTGGCCGACAGGTGGATCTCTAAGGAAATTCTTCATCATATTATTGATTCAGCTCCATCCAGAATTGATTTTCAAAGGATTTCACTTTCACGCCCTTTACCGCAATAAATGACCAAATTCTTATTATAATAAGAAAGAATAAAGTCTTAGAATTTTTGGTCTTTCCTCCGATTTCGTCAAAAGTGTCGATGTTGTGCAGAAAATATATTTTTGTCAAGTGTGGCTTCTCCTATCGACCATCTTTTTCTAAATTTTGTCTGCTTCCTCGGCATTTATGAAATACTTTCAGGCGAAACTTTGTCCCATCAACAATTAACAAAATTTTATTGACTGCGATACCACTACAGTACTCGTAAGTATAATTTCATTTCATTTCAATAAAAATTAATATCAAATATACATATTTTCCAGTGCCGGAAAAATTGGGGGTTTGGACTTCGAAAACTTTCAGAGCCAGTTGGACATTTTCAAACTCGTTTAACGTATAGCCTTAACTCTTCAATTATTGCATCGCCACCGACTATAAAATAATCAAAAATTTTAATTTGAGAAGATGTAAATGATGGAGCAAGAATATTCCCAAAATTTCATTTCACATAAACCTAATTTTCATTTGAATATTTCCAAAATTTCATTTCACATAAACCTAATTTTCATTTGTTCTAATTGTTATTTGTCATAGATTATATTTTCCAAAATTCTAATTTAACCCTATGTCTATTTAACCAAATTCTTACTTGACATAATTCCCACTTCAACAAATCGCCAAGTCACATAAATTTATTTTACCAGAAAAACCATTTAAGGGTATTTGATACATTATGATGTCACGAATTACCGACAGGGTACAAAAAATGTTCGGCGGTCCTTTTTTAAAAAAATAAAGATATCCTGTTCAAGCATAAGAAAATAATAGAAAACATGATAACGCATGACTGCTGTGCCTAATTTTTGAAAAATAAAAAATTTTTTTTCAAAATAACTTGTTTTCAAAATTTTTTAAAAATTAGACATAACAACCATTTCGTTTCTCATAATTATCCCAATTCATTAAATCGTCTTGTGGCAGAAATATAATTTTCTCTTATTTCATATGCCAAAAAAAATATTATGGCATATAAAAATTCGATTAAGGGGCCATCCACAAATTACGTAAGATTTTTTTTGTGGAGGTCAGTAAAATCTGCCGGTTCTTTATAAGGCAGGGGGTGATGATGTCGAAAATCTTAGGTAAGAAACATTTTTAACTAAACAAATAAGCAAATAAATCTGTTAAGTTCTTTTGAATTCTTTAGAATTCATCTTCAACTTTTTTGAATTCATCTTTAATTCTCATAAATTTCTTCAAAATCTATCGGATTCCTTGAATCCTGTAAAAATCTCCTAGAACTCTGTTTCGTTTCCCAAAATTCTGTGAAAATACCCTAAAATTCAGTAAAGAATCCTTTAGAGTTTTGCAAAATCCTGTAGAATTCATAAAAATGCCCTAGAAATCTGCAAAGTTCCCTATAATTCTATAAAATTGTGTAGAATTTCCTAGAGTTCTGTAATATTTCCTACAATTGTGTTAAATTCTTTCGGATTCTGTTACCTAAATTCCACATAATTCTGTTAAATTTGTCGACTTCCAGAATTCTGCCAAATACCCTAGAATACTGTTCAATTCTCTAGGACTCTGTTAAATTCTCCAAAAATTCTGTTAAATTCATTGGCTCTGCTAGAATTATGTTAAATTCCCTGACATCGACTTAAATTTTCTAGAATTTTTTTAAATTCCCTAGAGTTCCGTAAAATCTCCGATTTCTATAAAGTTCCCTAGAATACTGTAAAATTCCCTAGATTTCTTTAAATAATCCATTATGAATTACATCTAGGAAGGGGCGTCAAAAGTTTCCAAAGAACGCCTTACATAAGTTGTGGATTGTTCCTAAATAGCAGGGATTTGAACCGGAACAAAAATTCGAACGTGCCACCTACGGTTTCGAAACGGAATAATACTCCCTTGTATTCTTTGGAATTCTCAATGAAAGCTACGGAATTCACGATGAATTATGAATTCATTAGATATTCTTCAGAATTCATAAGGGATTCTTCAGAATTCAACAGGGATTCTTTCGTATTCATAAAGGATTTTTTAGAATTCATCAGGGATTCTTAGAGATTATTCCGCACTCACAAGAAATTCTTTGAAATTCGCCAGGAATTCTTTGGAATTTTTCAAAATTCGTCAAGAATTTTTTTGAAATCTTCTGTATTCACCAGGAATTCCTTAGACTTTATCAGAGATTCTTTGGAATGCTTCCGAATTCACCAAGAGTTCTTTGGAATTCACCAGGGAGTCTTGAGAAGTTTTTCTAAAAATTTTCTTAAAAATTCTTTAGAATTCATTAGGAACTCTTGGGAATCCTTCAGAAGTCATCTTGAGTTCTTTGGCATTTACCAGGAGTTCTTCAAAATTCATCTTGCATTCGTTTTAATTCTTCAGAATACACATTAATTTTCAAAGAACTTATAGTGAATTTCAAAGAATCTCAATGAATCATGGTACATTCTGAAGGGTTTATTGTGAATTCTAAAGAATTTAAGGTGAATTTTGATGAATTGCAAAGAATTCCAAAGAATCCCTGATGAATTCCAGTGAATGCATGCTGGATTCCGAAGAGTTCATTGTGAATTCTAAAGAATTCATGATGAATTCCAAAGAATTTTAAATAATTCAAGGTGAATTTCAAGGAATTCAAGGTGAACTCCAAAGAATTTACAATTAAGTTCCAATGAATTCCAAAAAATTCAAAGTTTTGTGAAGCTCCACTGCATAGTCTTAATATTAATTTTATATAATAAATCAGAATGTATTTCATCTCAAGCACAAGTATTTCAGATTCTCAAATATATTTCAAATAAAATACAAAAACACTTTCGGGTAAATACGAATTATGAAACATGACTTTTAGATATCTTCATTTTCGGTGTAATGAAATTCCAGGAATAATCTTACGACGCGATCCGTCTAAATTAACCGTTTAAATGTAGAGAGTCTAAAAAATTTGAAATCGTAAAATGCTTCGTTTCTTACCGAGCTGACCAGCCATCTTTAATTCGTTTGGATATTAACGGTTGCAAAAACATCGCCATTACTGATTGCTCTTTTCTCTGATAGAAAAAATAGGAATTTCCTTCTATGAATGGCGTCTTATCCACTCTCAAAGACGGCCGAAAGGACACAACGAATATATGAATTCCGCATTTGGTTCTTCTCATTGAGCCTTTGATTTTCTTTTTCCGGGTATGCCGGTTAAATGAGCGAATCGTTTGCAGTACTTACATATTATGGAAATATAATATAAGCTTCGGCTTGTTCGCGAAGCAGTATAAACATACTTCCTTCATGTTCCGAGATTGCTGCAGCAAAAATTGTGCAATATTCCTTTTGCATGTATTTGGATTGAAGCCTGTAGCCATTGAAATTCCATTCTCGAAGCAGTACATGAAGAACATTACAAAGACGCTACAGTTGTAGCCGTCAGTTTGGTATGGTCGTTTTATTTTATATTTAATCGGTTTTCATTTCATCTGAAGTAGTTTATTAAATGAGCTGCTTTTATTACACCTACTGGCAAATGCTTTTAAGTTTTGGAGAGCTAGCTTTCTTTCTTTTGCCATTATCTTCTGATCGACTTTATAAGCATTCAGTAGCATCAGCTTGATTTATTAATTTTTTTGTGCAATCTCCACTACAATTAGACGCCAATAATTGTTTTTTAAGTAAGTAATTAAAACGATGTTCTCGAAAGGTTTCTCAAAGTAATGAATACTGTTTTCCGTTTGTTCATAATTCCAATATGCATAATTTCCTACCATGCAGGTAGAGCTTTTCGTTGGTACGGCTTTTCATGAAACCGCTTTTCATTCGTAGATATGTGCATATGCATACAGGGTCTGCCCGGAAAGTAGGGAATTTTTCTGAATTTTTCCCGCCCAGACAGAGCAACGGAGGGGAACCTTTTTTCGTGGGCCGGGTTGTGGGGGGTCTTAGCTAAGCAGCGTAGGTAGAGCTTTTCGTTGGTACGGCTTTTTGTGAAACCGCTTTTCATTCGTCGATATGTGAAAATGCATACAGGGTCTGCCCGGAAAGTAGTCAGTCTGAATTTTTCCCGCCCAGACAGAGCAACGGAGGGGAATCTTTTTTCGTGGGCCGGGTTATGGGGGGTCTTAGCTAAGCAGCGCACCGGTCCCTAGTCGCCTTCTAGCCTTTGGGTGGAGGAGGGGGATTCTAAAGTGAACCCCAGTCAAGGTGCCTCGTTACGCTTCGCGATGAACCGTTTTGCTTGAAACTCGGTAAAACCGCTAGTGAAACCTATTCTTTCTCTTCCCCGACTCAAAAGGGATCAGAAAGCACGGCACTACGGCTTGGTCCAGGCAATTCAAAAGGCCGTGACGAGGGAGTTAAAGTCCATTCAGGTTTCTGCGTTCGAGGGGGCCTTCCGTGATTGGCAGAGTCGCTGGAAACGCTGTGTTGATGCAAAAGGGCCCTACTTTAAAGACTATCAAGTCGAGGTACCGATATTATCAATACATTTCTTTTAAAATTCAGTTCGGCTACATCTATGACTTGGCCTATCTATCACTAGGATCAATCATTTCTTTATTAGGTCTATATCTTCCTAGCGTCATCTTCTTCTTCATTTCGTGCATGTAATAATCGACATCTTCAAAAAATCCATTTTCTAGCGCCTCGCGATGGATGGAACTATCACTTTGGTTCAGAATTGATGACGTTGCATCTGATCAGGTATTTTGAAGTAATTTAATATTTCCCTCATCTTTCATGCATAGTCTTTTGTTTTTTCCAGCAGATTTATCGGGTCTTTTCCTTTTCGATGAAGGCTGCAAAAGAACATCAGCTTGCTTGTCATCCAGCTCCATTCTAGTTTCTGCACATGGGATTTTCTCAATTGAAACGTGCAAATCAACATTGTCTCCTTTCTTCTTTTTCTTCCTCTCTTCTCCAGTGATTGCACTCGTGACGAAACATCACTTCTCAATTCTTTTTTCAAGAAACGTCCTTCAAAACTTGTCCGTCTTTTTCCCTTGCGTTTCTGTGATTCTTTTCTCCGCTCTTCTACTACAGTAGGATCAGCTAGACTCTGTTTTTGTATCTCTGTTTTTGGAAATTCTGCTTTTTGCTTTTAGAGAATCTTCTTCGGTCCACAGGTCAAGTCTACTACGTATCCCTTCAAACGCCTAACAACGCGTCTAATAGGCAAGTCCTCTCTTCCTTCCAAGACTACCTGTACATCCTTTGTAGTGTGAAAATTTTCTCCCACGTGCTGGTTGTGAAGACAAGATATTTCTGGTTGCCTTTTGCTGAAGATTGTGACTGTCCACATAGTTGCATACGGCATATAGTGGTCAAAATATAATCTGCAATTTTTAGACATTGAAAGTTGTTCGTTGCCACATACTTTCCTAATGGAAGTAGTTAAATTTTAAGATTTTTCAATCTTTTCGTGTACCGATCGTAGAAAGGTGAGCTTTTGTAAATGACATCATCTTCAGTTTTTTTGCCTTTTCCCAGTCTTTTTTCTCCTCCTTTTTCCGATAATTTTCGTCCGCCTCTGAAATCGAATTGAATTCTTTCAAACGCATTTCTCTCAATTCATCTCGAACATTGGATGTTTCCTCCTCGAACAGTGTCACCGGTACAATCATCATTCTGTCGAAGATTGCATCTAATTCCTTTAGATTTTTGCTCTGCATCATGAAGGTCCTGCAATCCATCAAAAATTTTTTCCTGCAAACGAATTATCCACATATTCCATTTTGTCAGAAACGCTTTTCAGGAAGTGAACGGCACAATTTATAAGTATAGTCCACTTTTCAAGAAATTCTTCGCTATGCAAAGCACAAGTGCATGTTTTTCTAAGGTACTTATGGATATGTCGTTCCATTCAATAAGTATGGCATGTATCTCGGCCCAGGTCCAGTTCACAATAACAATTTCAAAATAAGGCCAAGCCGCATCTTCCATTCCTTGCGCGAAGTATAGAAAACGTTTCAAGAAAATACTTATTTCCATTACATTGTTTTTTGACGTAATAAACTGTAGAATGGGCACAACAACACCACAAACGTAGACCACGAATGCATATATCAATATGCGTTTATGTTCCCTACCAGGAGGATCTCGACAACAGTTTCCAGTGGCATCTCCCCTTACAATTCTTCCGGGGCCTACGGCACGTATAGTATTCTTTGAAAAAATCGTCACATTTAGGTCACTTGCGTATCGAAGAAAATGATCTCTCAAGGTGTTTTCATTTACCCGCAGTTGTATAAGGTCTTGAAGGTCTAATGACTGCAGTGTCGAGTCATACTTGCAGTTTACTTCCGACCTTGCTTTCTGGTACACATGCAGAGGCCTTAATTCTTGTACATTACCAGCTTTTGCCAATTCTACGTCTGTTTTATTTATTACATCCAATTCAAACTTTCTTGGCATGATACTTGCCAGCTTTTCTGAACAATACTCCGTTCTTGTTCTCTAAGTGGATAATATAATTTTGTATCCGTGGGATGTACTTCGTCACTCGTGTTCGTGCTGTATATAAAAATAGTTAGAGCACTAAGGGATTGTTATGAAGAATGTCAGATTTGAACCGTTTATGACACTGCACGTATGTAGTTGCACTTTGCGTACATCAAATTGGATTCCTTATTCTTCCTCTCTATAAAAACTCAAGTAACACTTGATGCCTCCTTTCATCGGTAAATCTTTGATCAAAATCTGACGCATCTTTTGAGAATTCAATTTTTGCGGGTCGTCAGGATCAATTCAACCGAATTCGTTTTCAACTTTAAACTGGGCATGATCTTGAGAAAATACTGCTTGTAAGGGAGGATGTATTCGTGCATGAGCAACTTTTGTCTTATTTACTGAATAACCGTCGTCGTCCGTATCATCAGGATCATTAGAATAGGTCAGGGCCATCCATATAAATAGAGTAATCAGTTTCATCATTATTATCACTGCAGAAACAGCGAATCCTAGATCGCCGCGCTTCTCTTGTCCTTGGTTTCTTCTTCTTCTTCTGCTTTTTTTTCTCCGTTCGCGCATTCGCTCTTCCTGCAGTAGTGTCAATATCATCCACAAAATATGACTGATAGTGACTATCGTCACTATCAGTCATATTTTCTTTACTGTCTTCATAATATTTATCACGAGTTTTAGTTTCATCAGGAATATCTTCCATGTTTTCTGAGCCAATTTCATCATCTATTGGGTTCCGACCATTTCTGCATATTTGGCTCCAAATTTATGGTGTCCATTTTCTCAAGTATGTCGCAGTCTTCTGGGGACTTGGTCACTTCCTTTTTACATACTTTTCTTCTTTCTTTTCCTTTTTCTCTTCCTCTTCATCTTCCTTTTCCCCTGGCTCAATAATCGAGGAATTTTGTTTTTCGAAAGTAGAAGTAATCGCATCACCGTCAAGTGCAGGAATGCACACTTGATCTTGGAATCTTTGTGTGTGATCTTTCATTACATTTTCAGTAGTTTCTTTGTTTCATCCTCTTCTTTCACCCTTGTCTGCTCTCTAATAAGTACACTTTCTTTCCTTTTTTTTCATCCCTTTCTTCTTCATCTACAACTACTTTTTCTCCCACTTCTTCTTCTGACCATTCTTCTGACACTTCTTCTTCGTCGCTAACATGCGGAGAGTTGTTGTGTACACCATGCTCTTGAGCAATCCTCTCATCTAACAGGCGAATTACTTGTTCTTAAACTTGATTTTCATTTCTATTCCAAATTCGCTGATACTTTAGTTTTAACTTCTTAGAGGAAGCTCTTTTCAGGGTGGCACATATCTGTATATAATATTTTTCCCTTTCACATTTACTTTTAATGCATAAATTATTATTTTCATACACCACATGTAACATTAACGCATGTTTGTAATATAATTAATAAATTAATAACCCAAATGCATTCTCCAGAAAAGATAAATATACGTCATTGCCGTAACGTTTGTCTCCCGGTAAAATGATTTGAACTTCAGATTTCAACGTGAAAGTGAGGATTATTCTATTCCTGGTTAGGGTGTTTAAAATTGTATCACTAAATACCGTTTTAAGGGTATATAATACGCAATTATGTCATGCATTACGAACCGATTTTTTTATAATCGCAAGATTTATTAAAAGAGAAATCTAAATATAATGTTGAAATTTTGGGAGCTCATAAAGAATATATTTAGACATGTTTCAACTTTTATTTTAATAACAAATTTTCGACAAGATAATTTCTTTAATGCTTACGATGAGACTAATTATTTATAATCAAAATGTTTTAAATGCTTCAAATGGGAAATGTATGTTTAGTTAAACTTGAACTTTGCTTACGATTTTCTCAAAACGCTGATTCACGGATTACCAACTTTGAAAGTGTTTCACGTCCTTATTTTTTAACCTAGAGGGTTTAATTTTTTCTAATACAGAAAAATTATCAAAGAATATACCGCTCTGCATAACTCCATATCGAGAAAATGGATCGTTTCAATATGAACGTAAACAAATTATGATTAAAGTTAATGTTTTAGAAATATTGCCAAAAATTACTAATAAAACGGATGCACACCTTAAAATTCTAAAATGGGAAATCAATACATTTCAAAAAATAAGAAAGTATACAAATTTCTTTTAAATGTTGCAACATAATTTTCACGATTAAAATTTTGGATCAGTTTTTCTTTAAAAAGTTCCCAGAAGGTGTTAAAAGTTTAACAAAAAAATTTAGAAATATTTATTTTGGAGATCACAGAGTGACAAAAATGATAAAATTTTATGACTTATGCATCACTTTTGGTTTTTCAACCTAAGGGTTACAATGCAATATATTTCTTTAGAAGTTTTTACATACTGAATCAGCTATATTGCGTCTTTGAATTCTCAGCACAAAAAATAGAATTTAACGTCCTTAAGAAAATTATTTTTTACTGCGTATCATAATAGTTTATTAAGTTAGTATCTTTTCATTCCTCTGTATAACATGAACCATTTTCAATTTTCTAATTTTGCAATTTTGTATCAAAATTAATATTGCGTGTTACCTCAAACGTCAAACATCTCTCTCAACTTCCAAAACGTAAGTCTTGAAGGTCTCGAATATCCTCGACATATTCAGAAATGACTCGAGCCAAAACCCTCGTCTCCTCTTGGAAATCCATTGTCTCTAAAAACTGGGTATTAAACCGGGTTTTTTGAAAGCACCGTCAGTAAATGCTGTAATTAAAAAAACCAGTAAACATTATAAGTAAACGAACTAAAAGTCTAGAATTCTAGAATACGTCGAATTATTAGGTTACACAATTAATACCGACTCTGAGTAAACACATAGCGTAACAAGAAAAATCTCCTTGACAACGAATATCAAAAAATGAAAATATGAAGAGAAGCGAACTAAATGTGTGTATTTTATAAAAACCACTTTAGAGTGGGATCAATCCATATTTAAAATTTCTACCCGTTGTCTTAGCCTTGAAGTCAATATTCTCTTGACTTATAACTTTGTAATAGATGTAAAAACTTTAATTAGAGCTGAAAGTAAGTGGCTATCTTTATATAAAAAAATTTTAAATTTCAAACAAAACTTACCATCTGGGATGAGCATCAGCATTGCTGGTTCTACACGAAAATTCAATTTCAGTATTCGCACACAGACCTTCTCTAGACCTTTTGACCACAAGCTTTCAATTGCCGATGGTAAAAAGTGGTACACTTTTTTGGTTCTATTCGAAAATATACAGTCAATGTTGTGGTTGGGAATTCAAGGTTAGTTTTTGCTCATTTTAGCTGACCTGCGCAAACCAAAATTTTTGTTAATTATTTCTTTTTAGACCTTCGGACCACTAGCTTTCGATTGCCGATGGTAAAGTGGTACACTTGTTTGGTTTTATTCGAAAATATTACGTCAATGTTGTGGTTGGGAATTTGAGGTTAGTTTTTGCTCAATTTGACTGACCTCCGAAAATCAAAATTTTTGCTAATAATTTTTTTTCGAGACCTTTGGACCACTAGCTTTCGATAGACGATGGTTAAAAGTGGTACACTTGTTTGGTTCTATTCAAAAATATACCGTCAATGCACAGTGGCCTGGAACTATACAATTGCTGGACAAAAATCACAGTTCGACTCAAATGAAAAACTGAATCCTTCTTGGGAGTTTCTGAGGTCCCTGAATGAGTGTAAAAATTACGAAATTCAAAATAACGGATCCAATATGGCGATCGAAATTGTGAAATTCTGGCTAATATTACCAAACATTATTTCCTGGGACTTTTTGATGACGCTGAATGCAAATAAACTGTTAAAATAGCAACATTAAAAATGGCGGATCCAATATGGCGATCAATGGTTTGGAATTTTGTCTAATATTCTTTAAAATTGGTACCAGGAGGTTTTTCAGGTCGCTGAATCCAAACTTGCTGTCCAAATTATACAATTCAAAAGTTTGGTTGACCTGACACTTTTCGGGGTACTTTACTAAAGTGAGTCCCCTCGCCTCTCAATAACAAAGATATTTAATCTTTGTCGGAATCGCTTTGATCTTCTGAAGAATTATCAAAACTTTGTGAAAAATTATTTGCTTGTTCTGGTGGCAATTTTAAAAGAGCAATAACTTCTTTCGGAAAGGGTTTTGATTGCTTACTAAAGCCTTAATCATTAAAACCATTCCAAACTACAAAAAAGGCATGTTAAACTTGTGTGTAAGAAACACACTGAGACGGTCCAAATGACCCTCAATAATAAATCTTCAATTCACTAAAAAAATAAAAGAACGAGAACAATTAAATATTAAATCATTAAATATTGATTCAAAAATGAGGGCACTCAACGAAAGAGAATACCCTACTGAGGACCGAGACTATTCTAGAAGATTCCAGACAAAAGCAATAAATAAATACGCGGGAAAATAAACATTTGGCGGGAGAAAACAGCGCCAAAAATATCAAGAGGAGCGACCAATAGAATTATGGGGTCAAGAAAAGGCGCCAAAAATTCACGGGTAAAAAAAAAAGGGCGCACTAAGTCGACCAAAGAGTAGGAGAGAAATCCATCCGATTGGGAAGCAGATCAATGACCGGGCGAATCAATAAACGCCACGCGCCGGAAATATCGGGGACCGATAGTGGGGAGGCCACCGGCCCAAAACGA
>JBAGKK010516241.1:0-13591 GCA_037177015.1 Euceroptres primus
TTGAAAAATGTGCATAAATTAAACTTATGTTCATCTAAAGTTTACAAACTTGATACGTTAAGAGTTTTTTAGGTTACCTAAAACTTTTTAGGTTATCTAAAAAAAAGGAGAAAATCAGAATATCCTTCTGCAAAGTAAGGTTGGGACACCGTAATGACCGGTAATGACGTTTGGGGTGTTCTTATATTAAATTAAAGTAAATAGGAATAAAAATGAAAAAAAAAGAACTGATCATTTTGTAGAGGATGATAATAAGTATTTATTAAATTAAAAAAAAAATCAGTAAGAGTTTCTAATTTAATGTTATATTACTGGGACTTCAAATTTGCCTTCAGTTTGACAATTACCCATATATCAAGATTCGCGGTAGTAAATCGCTGCACAATGGGGCAATAAAGGTGCCTGTGGACAAATCAATTTTCAGCCCAAAATTTTTATCCGATCTGAAATTTTTTTAGAAAATGAAAGTCTATGAAATTGTGTATTATTTCACAGTCTGACCTTTCAGAAAAGTTTCTTGAACAATTTTTTATTTAACTAACAAAATGAAAAAAATTTTTTTGATTTTTTCATGGCTGTCATTTTGTTGGAAATTTTCTGATCTGTCTGCAAATGAAGAGTCGAGGAAGAAACTCATTAAAAATTTCGTCTGGCAGTGTTAACTACATGCAAAATTTTTTCGGATTTTTGTAAACAAATTAGTGAACAAAACTTATATCTTCTCTATTTGCGATAATGAAATACTTTCGACCTAAATTTTTTGAAGGAGATGGAAGTAAAAGAATGTTTATTTAAAATTAAAAAAGTTAAACATGAATTATCAATCGTTTATCACAATTTAATAAACAAATTTTTAATCAGGCCATTTTCCAATTGAAATATTTCGTTTTTTCTAGCAGAATCAAGTGATAGTATCTTCTCAATGTTCCTCTTATTGTGTAATACTGTAGTAATCTGTGCTGTAATAATGTGCTATTAGACAAGAATTTTGTATTATTTTAACAAATTTAATAAACAAAGGCAAATAGATACAGAAAGACAGTAGATAAGTTTCTTATATATGAATATTGAAACCATACGATCAACATCTGTTAACAGTAGATAAGTTTCGTTTCTTCAGAATCAATTATACATTTTTCATTTATGGTCATTTACTATGGATATTGTGCTTTTCAATACCAATCATTCATTACTCAAACAAATTTAATAAACAAATGCATAATTCCGCCATTTTTCAGTAGACAAGTTTCGTTTCTTCATCAGAATCAACTATACACCTTTCACTTATGATCATTTACTATGGATATTGTGATTTTCAATAACAGTTATTCATTATTTATACAATTTTAATAAACAAATTCATCATTTGACCATTTTTCATTATGTATGTTACGATTTTTTTGGCAGAATCAACTATACATCTTTCACTGATGGCCATTTACTATAGATATCGTTCTTTTCAATAACAATCATTCATTATTTAAACAAATTAAATAAACAAATACATCATTTCACCAGTTTTTAGTATGTGTGTTTGGTTTTTTTAGCAGAATAAACTGGTCATATGATGTATTTGTTTATTAATTTGTTTAAATAATGAACAATTGTTATTAAAAAGCACAATATCCCTAGCAGAAAATCATTGGGGAGATTCATAGTTGATTCTGCTGAAGAAACGAAACTGATCTACTAAAAAATAGCGGAATTTTGTATTTGTTTATTAAATTTGTTTAAATAATGAATGATTATATTGAAAAGAACTATATCTATAGTAATCCATCAGTGAAAGATGTATAGTTGATTCTGCTAAAAAAAACGTAACATAGATTCTGAAAAATGGTCAAATGATGCATTTGTTTATTAAAATTGTTTAAATAATGAACAATAGTTATTGGAAAGCACAATATTCATTGTAAATGACTATAAGTGAAAGATGTATAGTTCATTCTGAAGAAGAAACGAAACTTATCTACTGAAAAATGGCGGAATTATGCATTTGTTTATTAAATTTGTTTAAATAATGAACGATTGTTATTGAAAAGCACAATATCTATAGTAAGTGATCATAAGTAAAAGATGTATAGTTAATTCTGATGAGGGAACAAATCTTATCTACTGAAAAATGGCGGAATTATTGGAAAATTGCCTGATTAGAAATTTGTTTATTAAATTTTTATAAACTATTGATAATTTATGTTTGACTTCTTCTAATTTTTAATAAACATTCTTTTACTTCCATCTCCTTCAAAAATCTAGGTCAAAAGTATTTCATTATCGCAAATAGAGAAGATATAAGTTTTGTTCACTAATTTGTTTACAAAAATCCGAAAAAAATTTTTATGCTGTTAACACTGCCGGATGACATTTTTAATGAGTTTCTGCCTCGACTCTGGCCATTTGTAGTAAAATCGGAAAATTTTCAACCAAATGACAGCCATGAAAAAACCAAAAATTTTTTTTCATTTTGTTGTTCAATAAAAAACGGTGCGCCGCCAAGTACAAAAAAATGCTACTGAAAACCCTTATCTCGAACATTCATGGATATACAACGTTCTTTGAAACTTAATTCCAAAGAAATCAATTTTGCCGTAATTCTTTACCGATTTTGTTAAAATTTAAACGCCAACTGATCGTGCTAAAAAGATGTTTCACCATATTTAGAAGTCGTAGCTTCAAAATTGTAAAACTTTTACTCATGGAAACTGTGAAAAATTAGCATTTCAAATCTTTGTTCCCTGTTGAAGTCTATTCCTTCTAACCAATTTGCATGAAAATTGGATGGCGTACAGTGCAACATCATATTCTTGATCCACTTTTAAGGATTTTTCAATATATTCATTATTTACAGAGATTTTTACGATTTTTTAAAAACGAAAAAAATACATTTTCACATTGTCATCAATATCTCTGTAAATAATGAATATATTGAAAAATCCTTAAAATCGAATCATGATTATGCCATTCCGTATATATCATCCAATTTTCATTCAAATCTGTCTAAAAGACTGGGCTGTAGCTGTGAAAAAAAGGTTCATGTTCTAATTTTTTATGATTTGCATGAAAGTCATACAATTTTGAAGCTACGCATTTCTAACTTACAGAATAAATTAATGGTATCACTTTTTACATATACTTTACAAGAATTTTCAACCCGTTAAGTATATAAGAAATTTTAAATAAATGCATTTTAATTTAAAAAATTAAAATTTCAAATCTTTGCTCACAGCTACAGACTAGTCCATTAGACCGATTTGCATGAAAATTGGATGGTAGATGCGCAATGTCATAATCTTAATTTATTTTTAAGGATTTTTAAATATATTCATTATTTACAGAGATATTTACGATTTCATAAAAACTTAAAATAACCGTTTTCGCAAAATAATCAGTATCTCTGTAAATAATGAATATATTAAAAAATCCTTAAAAACGAATCAGTAAAATATCATTGTGCATATATCATCTAATTTTCATGCAAATTGGTGTTCAATAGACTAGGCTGTAACTCAAAGGTAGTTCACAAATGCACTGCAAAAATTTTTCTGTAAATTTTCATGCTCCTAACCCCTAGATTTTCTCGAATCTCAAAAAAAGTAAACACCTTTTTGTTTTTGGTCAACTGATATTTAGAGGTGGCTCAAAGTCATAAAGTTTTACGTGTATTTCCCATGGGAAAAACAGACGTTTTTGTAAATTTGCGATAGAATCGTTAATATTAGATTCTTCCTACATTTTCTTCCATGCTTTTCTTTAGAATTAATTGTTGAATGCGAATCAATAATTACTTTTTAAATTTAATCCCTATAAACCACTTTTATAGGGTCCCAAAAAAACCCACATGTGAAAAAATGATGTATCATCTATTTTTGACGTTTGATCTTATTTTTTTCAGTTTTTTTCACAAAGTGTTTTTAATGCATCAGATATTACTTTTTAAAGATATTTCAAAGTTTTAAAAATAGTTCAAACAATTTGTTACTGATTATAACTATCTTTTCTTAGATAAAGATAGAAAATTTCAGTTTTTTCTACATTCTTTCACTTTTCTTCGATTCTCTAGTTAGAAGGAAATAATAATTATTGAAAATTAATGAAAATAATTGTTTAAACAATCTATTACTGTATATAACAATCTTTCTTTAAAACGAAGATAGGGAATTGCGGTTTTTTCTACGTTCTTTAACTTTTCTTCGACTATTTAATTATCAACAAATAATAACCAATAAACATCAACAAAAATCCTTTTTCAAACTTTATATTATTGTATATTATTATATTTTTTTCAGAATTAATCCAGAAACTTGCGGTTTTTTCTAAAATTCCGAACTTTTCTTTGGCTTTTTAATTATGAACAAATTAATAATAAATAAACACCAAAAAGAATCAGTATTTAAAAATAATTCCATTATTTTATTTGAATTAGGTGTTCTTATTATTTAAACAATGATTCTTGTAAATGTTTGATTATTAGATTATTCATAACTAAAGAGTCGAAGAAAAGTTGAAGAATGTTGAAAAACTGCAATTTTCTAGCTTTATTCTAAGAGAAGATCGTTATAAACAAATAATTACTTTTGTTAATTTTCAATAATAATTATCTTATTCACCAGAGAGTTGAAGAAAAGTAGAAGAATGTAGAAAAAACCGCAATTTTCTATCTTTACTCTAAGAGAAGATCGTTATAAACAATAATTAATTGTTTAAACAAATACTTTGGTTACTTTTTAATAATTATTATCTCATTATAACTAAAGAGTCAAGGAAGTCTTGAAGAATGTAGGA
Organism: Euceroptres primus; assembly: GCA_037177015.1. NCBI lineage: Eukaryota > Metazoa > Arthropoda > Insecta > Hymenoptera > Figitidae > Euceroptres > Euceroptres primus. The sequence goes on from JBAGKK010516241.1 coordinate 4,783, forward strand.
AAAACCACTATTTTATATCTTTATTCTAAGAGAAGATCGTTATAAACAATGTATTGTTCAAACAATTACTTTTGTTAATTTTCAATTATGATTATCTCATTGTGACTGAAGAGTGGAAGAAAAGTTGAAGAATGTAAAAAAATGCAATTTTCTATCTTTATTCGAAGAAAAGATAGTTATAAACAGTAATCAATTGTTTAAACAATTTTTAAAACATCAAAATATCTTTAAAAAGTAATATCTTATGTATTAAAAACAATTTGTGAAAAAATTGCAAAAAAAAATAAGATCAAGCGCCAAAAATACGCGATATCTCATTTTTGCACTTATGGTTTTTTTTTGGGACCTAATGGCCTAATTTTTTACATATGCTTTACAGCAAATTTTAATCCGCCAAATAATTTAAGAAATTTTAAATATTTTATTCAAAAAATTAAAATTTCAAATCTCTGCTCATAGCTACAGATTTATTGAACCGATTTGCGTAGAAATTGGATGGTATATGCGCAATGTCATAATCTTGATTCGCTTTTAGGGATTTTTCAATATATGCATTATTTACAGAGATATTTACGATTTTGTAAAAAAATTTAATTTCACGAAATAATCAGTATCTATATAAAGAATGAATATATTGAAACATCCTTAAAAATGAATCAAGAATAGGTATGATGATACAGTTACAATTTTCATGCAAATCGGTTCAATAGATTTGGCTATAGAAGTGAGCAAAGATTAAAAACTATAAGTTTTAAATATTGATGATCCATAAAAAAAATATTTTAAAATATTTAAGTTTAATTATTATTAAAACATACAAGAAATAGTGAAACTCCAACAAAAATATGGCACGTGCAAAAAGTTGGCCAAGTTAAAAAAAGTCGTAGATTACAATTCGTAATAAAAAATCGTTTGCTGAGTGAAATATTCAACATTTTTAAAATGAAGAAAATTATTAAATAAAATCTTTTAATATAGAGGAAAAAAAATTTATTTTAATAAATGTATTGACAGGATTTTTTATATTAAATTATTAATCAATTGTGGAAAGCTAATTGTTTTTATTTTAAATATATTTATTGAAATTAAATCCTGACAAGTTTAAATTTTTTAAATGAAGGCTGGCAGAACAGAACTAGATAACCAACAAAATGTGAATTTTTCAGAGGAGCGAAAAAACATTATATAAAATCGAAATCAGCACTCAAAGATAAAATAAAAGTCCTCTCCGAAACTGAATTGTTATTGCATTGATGCCAAAAAAGTTTGGTTAGAATAACTTATCCAGCTTCGAGGAAATAGATGTAGAAGTTGACAATATCAAAGTGACACTAACTTAAAATTCCAGCAAGCTCGGCTGCGAATTTAGATAAAACCTGCAATTTTAAGTTTAAAAAAAATAAAAACTTGCTCTCGAGATATTAAGTTGCTGAATATGGGTAAACAAAGTTTGATGTAAAAAAGTTAGCCAATTCTGAGTAAATCAACCGAGAATTTCGAGGGTACAATTTTTTAGGTTTTCAAAATCTGGTTTGGATAGCGATTAAAAATCGAATTTTCAATTTTTTACAGAAATAAAAACTAGCTCCCGAGATATGGGAACGCAGAATGAGTCTAAAAAATATTTTATTAAGAAAATGATTCTATTCCGAGAAAATCAAAATTTCCTGTGACGGTATCGCACTGTGACAAACAATTTTTCGATGAAATTCTGATAAAAAAAGAAAGTTATATATTTTTTACCAATAAACTTTAATAATATTAAGATATCAATTTCTTTAATCAATATCAATTTCAATTAATATCAAATTTCTTTTAGAAAATGGCATTTCTAGAGAATTCAATTTTTCAATTTTTGCAACTAAATAAAAAACTTGTTAAATTAATTTTTGTCTGAAAAACCTTCTTTAGGATGCATTTATGCTTGTCAAATTTTCTCAGAATTTTTAAATTAAAACTGTAAAAGTTATTTCTAAAAAATAATTCAGTAACCCTATGTGCCATATTTGGTACAGTGGGCACTGAAAGGGTTAAAAATAAAATTTCGAAGAAATCCTTTTAGCACAACATGTTTTTGATTTTTTAAGAATTTTTTATACAAGAAACCCATTTTCCACAAAAATTTTGGTTATCTAGTTCTGTATTGCCACACTTCAAATATATTTATTGAAATTAAATTTTCTTTTTTTCCAATAATTATTAAATATTTTCTTTTCTTCTATTTTATAATTTTCTTCATTTTAAAAATGTTGACATTTCACTAGGCGAACTATTTGTTATCTCACGAATTGTGATTACGACTTTTACTTTAACTTAGCCAACTTTTTTCATGTGCCACGTTTTTGTTGAAATTATACCTTTTCTAAATACTAGTGAAATAACTTTATCAACAGTTTTTATTCATAAGGCATTCATTGCATCACACCATTAACTTCAATTACCGCAATTAAAAAATTCAGCGTCAGTAGAACGCCCCACGAATTCTAATGACACCCTCCCCACCTACCAGGTGAGATTTATAGTTCCTCGGGTTGATATTAATCCCTCTTGGAATATATATACATATGGTGTCTTCTTGTGGTTCGCCCACGCAGAAATTCGAATTCTCCCAAGCGCAGCGTGTAATTACTAATTGTTATAGACGCACACACACGCCATGTGTAAATCTGACATCCTCCGCATCCTCAATAAATATCCCTGTCGATATCGCGCGATTGTATGTGTGTTATCGGTACTTAATGTAATTACGGTGCGACAATGCGGATGCGATTTGTCGCACTGTCCCGAGGTGGGTATGAATATATGTGTGGGTTTGTTGTATTTATATTGTCGCAAGAGTGTGTGTGTGATATTGTGTACCTTGTCTTACGATTCTATCTAACTAGAATGTGAGGAATCTGGCTGATAAGAGTTGTTCGAGAAACAACCACCAGAGATCACCCAAGGTGTATTGCGTTTAGAGTCTATTAATCAAATTAATAATAGAGACGACCAACAATGGCTTTACTTATTCATCTAAAATGGCACCCATAGAAATGATTCCTTTTTGTGCAATGGATGATTTTTTAAAATGATTTTTTCAGATTTTTTCATCTGAACAAATTTCAATTTAATTTCAAATTGAAAAATTTAAATTTAATCAATTTCATTTTGAGATATTGTTTCTGACTAAAGGATCAGTTAATTTTTTTCCACTGATAGTTCAGAAACATAACGGTAAACCGGGAAGTATCAAAATGATCCAAAGAATGGATCAATTTGATCTGCAACACATTTTGCTAAGAACAAATGAACATTTTTCCCGTGTATTTTCAATTGTTTTTAATTTTCTTATATTGATCTGTAAACACTTTGATATTCTGAATTTACTTTGATTTCATTGCAAACGAGTGAATTTCCATTGTAATTTCAACTGAATAATTTAAATTGAAAATTAGAAATTTTCAATCAGTGCTAACTAAATCAAGAAGTTAGCCATGAATTTTATTGATTATTGCCGATCAAGTTTAACTATCTATCAATCATTTCTTACTCATTCAGATTTAAAGAAAAAAAAAGAAAAAAAACAATTTGTAGGAGTTCCTTTTTAGATTAAAAAAGAAAGCCTTTTTGACCACCTTGAGTCAAATTATACCCCACCAGTCAGAATTTTGGGACCACCTGTTTTTCGATGATTGTTTATCTTCTCTTAATTTTAATTATATCAGAGATAAAATTGTTCCTCTTTCTAAATCTGAATTAGTCAAAAACTACTAATGAAATAACGAGAAGTCTCCCACCAACTGAATTAGTAAGCATTTCTACTAATAATTAGTAAAAAAAATTACCAATTTTTGATTAGATTCTACTAATTCATTCAGTAGTAGTTGCTTAGTTCAATTAGTAACTGTTACTAAATCAATTAGTATAATTTGACTAAAAATTAGTAGTTTTCTTATCTTCCTAGTTTTCTTAGTTTTTTTTTCTTTCTTTTCTTCTAGTTTTCTTTTTTCTTCTGAAATAAGGAGAAGTTTAGTCTTCCACCAATTGAATGACACTCATCGCCGGATTATGGGCCGGACTTGGGGGTAGGTGGTCCTCAATTCAATGTTATTAAAATCCAGTTTGAACCGGATTTAAAGCGACGAGCGAGCAGTCTTATGTCAACATTCAGGACTGCGTATATAGACTCTAAACGTACAAAAGTAAATGTGCAGAGAGTCGCGATGTAAACAACTTCTGGTGGCCCTGACTATTCAAACGATGTAGGCCGTTCAAGGGACGCCCGGAGGGGGGCAGAATCAGTGAAGCGTGAACGACCATGAAGCCGGCCGGTAATCCAGTGGCACATAATCCAGCGATGAGTGTAGTAAGCATTTCTACTAATAATTAGTAAAAACTACTAATTTTCAGTCAAATTCTACTAATTCATTTAGTAAAAGTTAATAAATTCAATTTGTAACTGTTACTAAAGGACTTAGTAGAATTTGCTTAAGACCTTGTAGTTTTTACTAATTAATAGTAGAAATTCTTACTAATTCAATTGGTGCAAGACTAAACTTCTCGTTATTTCATTAGTAGTTTTTGACTAATTGAGATTTAGAGAGCTCTTAAATTTGTTATCAAAATTTTCTATCAATTTTCTATTAATTTTCTATCAATTTGCTATCAAAATTTTGTAAAAAATGGGCCCAAGATAAAGTAATTTTTTAATTTTTTTTAAATAAGATATTTCAAAAATAGTGCAAATTCCAAATTTTCTTAAATTTCAAGAAACATCTGAAATCATAAACCTTTATTTTTGTTCTTCAGCTTATTTTAAAGGTAAAATCGCAACAACTTCTCTCATCATTATTGTGCTATTTTTTACTTGCATGTTGCAGGACAAAGTCGGTACAAAAAAGCGTCAAAAATTCGAAGATATCTCATCTTTTGGAAAATAATAATAAAAATCAAATGAATATATGTATATTTAATATAGAAAAAATATTTAATATTTTCCAACTTTTTTGTTTCAATATTTTGCACTATGCAAGAAAAAAATTGCACAATAATGGTGATAAGCTCGCACGATTTCACAGAAATTTATTTTTAAAATAAATCCAGGAACATTAAAAAATGTTTATTATTTAAGTTGTTATCTGAAATTTGCACTATTTTTTAAATATCTTTCAAAAAAATTGACAAAATAACTTCATCTCGGGGTCATTTTTAGGGTTTTGTAAGCCTCGGACAGAAACCCTTATAGTTTCGATCTTTGTCCGTCCGTCCGTCGTACTATTTGTACAGGCAACTGACATATGGCCCGAAAGTGGCTTAAGGCCCAAAAGTGGTTCTGCACTTAAAATTGGCATAGGGCCCAAAATTGGCATAGGGACAAAATTCGCGTAAGGTTAAAAATTTTCATAGGGCCCAAAATTGGCATAACACCAAAAAACTGATATATGACCAAAAACTGGCATAGGACCCAATATGAGTAAAGGATCTCAAATTGATATACGGCCCAAAACCAGCATAGGATCCAATATGGTCATAGGAGCCAAAACTGACATAGGGCCCAATATGAACATGGGACCAAAAACTGACATAGGGCTTATATGGGCATAGAACCTAATATGGGCCTAGGACCCAATATTGACATAAGGCCCAAAACTGGCATAGGGCCCATATGGACACAAGACACAATATGGATACAAGACACAATATGGACACAGGACAATATGGAAACAGGACCCAATATGGACATAGGCCCAAAAAGACTCAATATGGACATTGAACTCAATACGGACATAGGACTTAATATAAATATGGACATAGGACCCAAAACCGACATAGGACCCAATATGAGTAGAAGGCCAAATATCAATATAGCATCTAAAGCTACGAAACCCTTCCTTGTACACGGAAAAAAATCTGTCGCAGAATTAGGAAAAAATTTAGGGCCTGAACCACGAAAACAAATAAATACTTAATGTAAGTATTCTAATCTCTAACATAGCTCAAAATTGTCTTTATATTAGGTGAAATTAATACCTGAAATAGTCTTAAGTTTGAAAACCCTGATTTAGAGAAATGATAATTTTCTTAAATTATGTGCGTTTTTCACTTCCCTAATTAACAAATAAATTTGAAGTCAAGATTTCGAACAAACGTGTGTCATGTGTAATTCTGTGAATAATAAAAGATAATGAACAAAAATGTAACTTTTATTGATTAATTTTGCAAGAATAATATAAAAATTCAGAAGAAAGCCTGCTTGAATTAAATAGTTACGTCCCTGGGATGGCCCTAAGAATTCAGTTGAATCTCGGTTTAAATGCGCCGTTGTCGGTTTCGTGCGGGTTTGTTTGTGAAATTAAATTATTATTGTTTGTGATCTCACGATAAGCCGATGAGTTTGTACTGAGATGTAATTTCGGGGAGTACATTCCCGTATTTCGAGGTTAGATTGTAAAAATATAGATTTAATTGAACTAACCTAGAAAGCTAACCTGAAACTTAAACATGTACACTATATGCACTTTCTGTAAGTTAGAAATAATCTGTTTCACTTTAATTCGTTAATTTCTGATGTTATTTTTATTATTGTATACATGTGAATTTCTATTGTTGCATTTTACAATAATTTTGTTATTGTATATGTAAATTACATTAATCCAAACTAAGAAATATTTTGAAAAAATTACTGAATTATTATTTATTATTTATAGCGCATAACCAATAGGTTTCATATGTAAATTTGATTTCATTTTTAAGAATAAGTCTTTGTTAAGAATAATCCCAGCTCCATCATCGCTAATTTAGAAATTTTAATACCCATTTTAGGTGTTTAGAATGTGTATTACAAATATTATTATTACTTAAAAAAGGTATGGCGTGAAATCCCACTTTTAGGGATATGTCCATTTCCCTAGTTTGATTCCAGGGATAGCTTATGTCTGCCCTTGGTATTAAGTACCTAATTCTGCGACAGATTTTTTTGCGGGTAGGCGCTCGTCGCTTACTATAACTAACTTTTTTTTATAAAATTTTTATAGCTTTCAACTTATTCAAGAGAAAAAAATTTTTCTATGAAGACCCACCGTGAATGGTCATCTAAAAACGATTGCGATCATATTTTTTTTTTAATTTTTAATTGGGCTATAATTATTTCTTATATTTCTAGATTCGATTCGTGTATTTTAAGTATAATAATTTATTTTTCATTAAGCCAGAAAAAATTTTTGAAACATGTGGACGTGTGAAACATGGCGACAGTACGTCATTTTTTAAATGAATTAATCACTAAAGTTATTTATTTTAAATTGAGTAGAGAAAAACAGTACGATTAGATATGATTTAAATTTATTATCTATAATGCTATTTTGGAGTTATAGTTGAAATAGAAGAGAAAGAGTGTTTTTGAAGTGACCTGTCAAAATGTGTCATTTTCGTAAAGTTTGATAATTTATTACAAGCAAAATACACTACCAAAAGTTTTAAAACGTGTTTCAAAACTTTTGCACGGTATTCAGTGAAATTGCTCATCAAAATTTATTCCTCCAGATTTTCGTCTTTGAAAACCTGAAAATTAGCAAAAATCTGTGGAGACAAAATTTTAAACGCGATTTCAAAGACAACCACGCAAAGTGCATCCGTGAAGTTTTTGTGAGAGATGGATATAGGAGTAAAAAATTTATTCGCATAAATAAAACTTCTTTTAAAAATGTATATTCGGAAATACGTGGGTTTGAATGTGGTGTGTTTTGCTAATTTGCAGGTTTTCTAAGGAGAAAATTTGGAGGAATAAATTTTGATAAGTACACTCGAGCCCCAGTTTCTTTCGCCCCGGTATACCGCTTCCAGGAATTTTCGTCATGGGCGAGGGGTCCAAGGGGACGAGAAAGCTGAGCTCGGAGCTCAGCGGAGTTGCGCAAGAACCGTAGCAACATAATAATAATTCATAAATAATAACTAAAAAAAACTTAAAATTAAAGTAAACGTTATGTTAAACTTATATTAAAAAAATACTTTTCACTCGTGACAATAATCAAACAGAAATAGCTCATACGACCCTGACTTGTTTACGTTTGAGAGACCCCGGTTTACCCGAAAGCCATTCAGGATATCCCCGAAACCCGCAATAAACCGGGGCTCCAGTGTAATTTCACTGAATACTGTGCAAAAGGTTGGTAATTAATCTTTGCTTTGAAACAAGTTTCAAAATTTTCGGTAGTTTATTTTGCTTGTTATAAATTATAAAACTTTACGAAAATAAGACATTTTGACAGGTCACTTCAAACACATTTTTCTTCTCCTATTTCAACTATAAATCCAAAATAGATAATCAATTTATATAATAAATTTAGATAGATAATAAATTTAAATTATTCCTAATCGCACTATTTTTCTCTGCCTAATTTTAAATAAGTAACTTTAGTGTTTAATTCATTTTAAAAATGATGTACTATCGCCATGTATCACACGTCCACATGTTTTCAAACATTTTTTCTGGCTTAATGAAAAATCATTTTTTATTCTTAAAATACAGGAATCGAATCTAGAAATATAAAAAATAATTATAGACCATTTAAAAAATTTTTCTGAAATATAACCGCAATCGTTTTCAGATGATCATTCATGATGTGACCCTATGATATAATTAAAATGAAGAGGACTTGCAATCATGGAAAAACAGATGGTCCCACAATTCTGCCCAGAAATGTATATCTTACAATTTGTTACTTAGTTTCTTAGTTGCTACAAATTAGTTTTAAAATCTAAAATATAATAACAATTCTTCTTGTTGCTCTGTGAAATTCACATGCAATCCACGCACACACACAAACAT
>JBAGKK010516252.1:0-13590 GCA_037177015.1 Euceroptres primus
TCAATTATTATTTTAAAAATCTAAAAAAAATACACAAGAGTTTTTCTACTATGAAGATTCAGTTTCTAGTATTGGATCGTCAAAATTCGAAAATACTTTATTTTGGACCACCCTAATATACATATCTATCTATACAGGTTCAAGAAAAAAAGATTTTTTCCATGAAAGTTTATGGTAATAATTAAAAAATGATACCTGAAAAAATTTAGTTTTCACTTGGAAATCCTGGAAAAGTCCTGGAATTGTTTTAAGGAGAAACGCTAGACACCCTGTATTAATATAATCTAAATAAATTTAAATTTTGTTTTCAGGCCACTCTAGACTTGAAAGAAGGTCCGAACGAAGTGGTGTTTAGCGTGACGACAGCTTATCAAGGAACAACTCGTTGCAAGTGCCACATCTACAGATGGCGATGGGACGATAAGATTGTAATTTCCGACATCGACGGCACGATCACGAAATCCGACGTCCTCGGTCACATCTTGCCAATAGTTGGAAAGGATTGGGCGCAGTCTGGAGTCGCTCAACTCTTCACTAAGATTAAAAATAATGGCTATAAACTGCTCTATCTTTCTGCGAGAGCCATTGGCCAAGCGAGAGTCACAAGGGAATATCTAAAGAGCATCAAACAAGGAGATTTGTCTCTGCCTGAAGGACCTCTTCTTCTGAATCCTACAAGTTTGATCTCTGCTTTTCATCGCGAGGTCATTGAGAAGAAACCAGAAGAGTTCAAGATTTCTTGCTTGAGTGATATACAAGCTCTCTTTCCGGAAGAGTCCAAGCCATTCTATGCAGGATATGGAAATCGAATTAACGTAAGAAAGCTTTGAAATGAACGCCTCTTATCTGTATCCTATATTTGATTTATGTGAGGAATTATTTTTGTGGGTCATACGGTCTTCAAGTAATGATCTTCAAGTATGACCTACGAAAATAGTTCCTCAAATTTACATTGACAGTTGAAGAAAGATTTGATTTGATTCTCATCAAGTCTGATATTAACTATATTTGATTTTTTGTCGAATTACAATATTGTTTTTAATTTCAGGATGTTTGGGCCTATCGAGCAGTTGGGATTCCAATAATGCGTATCTTCACAATTAATCATCGTGGCGAGTTGAAGCACGAATTAACGCAAACATTCCAGTCATCGTGAGTAAAATATTTTTCATAATTCTATTTTTTAAGTAAAATATGTAACCAGTTTAGTGCATGTCTCTACTATTAAATAATCTTTCTTTTTTAATTTTTAGCTGAAAATTTGCTTAACGCCTTTTAAGATTATTTAATTAATTCGATACATTAATTTTAAAACCCCAATCTGATGGAACTACTACTTTTACATTTAAATTTTTATTTATTATTTATTGTTTCTCTGATATTCATACTGATGCTAAACTTTTCTCAGGCTACTGAAATTAACAGAAAGTAATGACACTAACTCTAAAAAATGACATTAACACAGGGCAGCTGAAAGAAAAATTGGGAAAAGAATAGAGTAATAGTTTTTGATAGGTATTTCACAGGTGGGTTATTTGTGTGATTACAGTTATGCGTGTCAGAGCGATATCGTCAATGAGTTGTTCCCGCCACTGAACAAATATCAGCCGTCCACTGATGACAACTCAACTCTAGCCATTTAATATAAAACTAAATTTTTAATACCTAGCAAACTTTTCACCCTAGCTCGAAAAACTAAGGTGCTCTCAGCTTTCAGGAGAAATGTTTAACGTTTAAATCATTCACTATCATAAGTGCAATATTGAGATTAATGTTAAGAAAAGTATTTTTTAGAGGTACCTTTTAGAAAGGTACTTTAAGGAAAGGAATTTTGAAGATATTTTTGAAAAAAAAAGTCTTGTGTATTTTACAAGAGCGGTATTTGTGAAAATACTCAAATTGCATGAATTAGTTTGTTTTGCATTGAACTAGTTTGTCACCTGAATTTATCTGGAGTACAAATTAAAGTACACGCGTATAATATTTTATGAGAGTAATTTTATGTAATTTTATGAGAGTAGTTGTATGTAATTTTATGAGAGTAATTTTATGTAATTTTATGAGAGTAATTTTATGAGAGTATACAGTATAAAAAACTAGATTTAAAATCAGAAAGAGCCAGGCTTGTTTTTAATTTTCGAATCAGAATTAGTTTACGAATTCTTTGAGATTTTGACATTGTTCGATGATCACGTGCTGATGAGGTGTTTGGTTAAGCAACCCCTTCTGCATATCTTCTTATAATTTATAGGGTAAGCACTCGTTAGTACGCATTTGATTTTTCATCATCGATGCTTTTGCAGAATTCCGTTGCTCGATTACTTATTTTCATACAAAGTTCCCCATTCCCCTAATTCATTTCGTTGCTTTTTAAAATGTTTCTTGTTTTTCTTTTGCTTTTCAGTCCTGAACGTGGTTTCATGGTGCAAATTATTTTTGGATATTTCAGCTAATCCCATAATTTCAAAGAGACAAACTGACGTTAATAATTCCTGGTTTTCAGAGTTTTGTGACTTTCTTGTTGGTTTTCAGTCTTCGTTTTTGTCCCCTTGTTTTCCAAAAGCCCACAAATTTATCTAAAGTATACAAAATTTTTTAAGAGAAGAATTTTAATATTTAAAACAACAATCAATCAAACAATTTTTCAAACAATCAAACAATACAAAATTTTTTAGAAAAGAATTTTAATATTTAAAACAACAATCAGTCAAACAATTTTTCAACTTTTTTCAATCAAACAATTTATCTGAACAATAAAAAAAATTCTAGAATTATTTTTTAAATATTGAAAGGATTGAATTATTACTGCTTTTTAGATTGCATCTAAAAATCTAGTTTAATCTTCAGCAGATCTTTCTCGAGAATCAATCTAATCACTTCTAATCACTTCTAAACATTTTAGAAACGATTGAGCAGTTACGCAGCAATGCAGCATTCATAATAAAAAAACACCATTCATAATAATCAATGCAGCTTTTCCTATTGAAAAAATCTAATTAATTTTTTTTTTCGTTTCAGATATTCAAACATGAGTTTCATCGTCGATCACCTGTTTCCTGCCTTACGAGAGGATGCAGCAGATGAATTCAGTCATTTTGCCTATTGGAGGGAACCAATCCCTGAAATGGCGACCCTCGAGTCCTCTCTTTGTTGATCCTCAGACTGCATCATAATTCATTTCTTCACCTCGACACGAAAATAAACGCAGTGCACTTGACGTAATTATCTTCAGTTTGGTGCTTTCGGGACATTATTTCTATGAATTTCGTATAGTTTCGATTACTGTGGATTCTTTTTAGCAATCGTCACTACGAAACTTCTCGTCTTTGGTGTTTAAATTCAAACACATTCCAAGGCAGGTGATATTTATCAGAATTAAATTATGCTATAAGTTACCGACACTGGCTGTCTTAGATTTTAAGTTTCTACGAAAATTTGGTGCCTACTGTAGTTTAAAATGTGCCTAGTAAAATGATTGTAATTCCATCGAACGACTTCTGGCGAAAAGATCTACAAATGCTTATGTTCATATGAATTCAAATACATATTACCATAGCCAGATTAAAATATAAGCGATACACTGACGACTATTCTAGGATTTACTGTGGGTTATCAAAACCCTAGGGAAAAAACTCTGGTCTCAAATTGACTGGATTACTGTTTAACGAAAGCAAAATCTAGTCCTTGCCAGTGATTAAAATCGCAAAATCACCATACATACAAAATATAAATACAAAATCACCATTTTTCCTGTACTTCAGATTCCTAGATTAAGTATAAAGCATTAAGGTTAAAAATTTTGAAAATGTTTAATCTTTTAAACATTAAAAAAAGTATTTCAATGATTTAAAACACTTTATAGTTTGAATGAAAAAGTGCTTCGAACTGGGATTTGAATTTGTATTATTTTGAATCCCTGTTGAATTGCTATTTATTTTTCTGTGAAATGTCGGTTTAGTTGGTACAACGTTTCAGGCCACGTGACATTATGTATAATATAAAGGAGTGAATTGATGATAGGACTTGTGATACCCCGATCAAATATTTTTACACGTACTGTATTAGTTAATTTCCCAATTGTGCGTTAGCATTCCGAAGTACCTACTTTTTACGAGAGAATCTCTGTGAAGGAACTGGAAGGAATTTCTATTTTTTAAATATTAGATTCCTAAAGCGAGCTTTATGTTCTTGTTAATAATATCAAAGTCTCTTTCTCTGTTAGTTCAATATGGATGTAAATTTGTTTTAGAAATTAGTGCGTTTGCAGACTAGATAATTTCCTCCGACGATAAATATCAGATTTTGAATAATGAATGTGTAGAATATTCGGAGCAATACTTTGATTACTCCCAGTTTTTTTCATACCTATTAAGTGTTTGTAACAGCGGTGAAAAAGGGTACAAGTGCATTTTACCAAAGAAACGTTGATTGTATTATGTGTTGTGATACATTTATCGATTGCACCATGAAGCTATAAAGTCGATATTTGATTTGTGGTCCTTCTCAATAGTACGAATCAAGCGAATTGACTATATTTACTGCACGTGGAAATGATAATTTTCGAATTTGTATACCATGATTCGCTAATCGATTATGTTTGTTGTCACTCTGTAATACTCCCTCTAGGAAATGCAGATCACATGAAATTGTATAAATCGTTTGCTGTAATTTACATAAAACTCCTGAAGTTTGCAGGACTTGATTTTATATTTGATTTTAGTTATGTACTACGTGGTATAAATTATAAATAAATTCAGTTCCCGTGAAAGCCTGCGTTTATATTTATCCTAGATCTTTAGGCACTTATTCCATAGATACTACAATTATTAACGTAACTGCAGTTTGCAACGATTAAAAAAAAAAGGAAGCATCAAAAACACGATTTTTAAAAAATAAGTAAGACGAAAAAATGGCCCATCTCAATGAAAGAAAGTATTTCTGAAAGTTTCGTCCCTCTAGATCCCTCGGAACTCACACCTTTTCCACCCCTAATACTAAAAAAATTCCTGGAAACTATCTAAAATTCGGGACCACGAATTCTGCGATGCAAAGTAATTTTAATTGACAAGAAAAAAGCCATTTAAAATATTCAGCCTACTAAGCGCCTTGGATTTCGCCCCTTTTCCACCGCTAATACTTAACAAATTCCTGGAAACTACCCAAAAATCGAGACCACGAATTTCTCGATGCAAAGTAATTTCAATTTAAAACCAAAATGCCAGATAAAATTTTTATCCTTCTGGAACTTTTGGATCGTACCCTTTTTAACCCCGTAAGACTTAAAAAATTTATGGAATCTACCCAAAATCCCAAACCACGAATTTTTCGATTAAAGAAGTTTCAATTGATAAAAAGAAAGACATAAAATTGTTATCCGCCTAAAACTTTCAGATCTCACCCCTTTTTCACCCCTAATACTTAAAAAATTCCTGGAAACTACCCAAAATTCAAAACCACGAATTTTTTGAAGCAAAGTAGTTTCAATTGACTGGGAGAAACCCATATAAAATTTTCAGCCCCCTAAATTCATCAAATCTCACCCCTTTTCCATCCCTAATACTAAAAAAATTCCTGTAAACTATCCGAAATTCGAGACCATGAATTCTGCGATGCAAAGTAGTTTCAATTGACAAGAAAAAAGCCATTTAAAATTTTCAGCTCCCTAAGCGCCTCGGATCATATTCCTTTTCCATCTCTAAAATTTAAAAAATTCCTGGACAGAAGAATTCAGTTGACAAGAAGAAAGCCATATCAAATTTTTACGCTCCTACACCATTCTTATCGTGTTCTCGAATTTTGGATAGTTTTCAGGAATTTTTAAAGTATTAGAGGTGGAAAATGGGTGAGATCCGAAGGCGTTTAGGGGGCCGCAAAGTCTATATGGCCTTTTCGTTTCAAATTGAAACTACTCTGAATAGGAAAATTCGTGTTCTCGAATTTTGGGTAGTATCCAGGAAATTTTTAACTATTAGGGGTAGAAAAGGAGTGAGATCTGGAAGTTTTAGAGGTTTTAGAGGGATGACAATTTTTTGTCTTTCTTCTTATCAATCGAAACTTCTTCGAATTGAAAAATTCATGGTTTGAGATTTTGCGCAGATTCCATGAATTTTTTAAATCCTAGGGGCTAAAAAAGGGTACGATCCGAAAGTTCCAGAGGGATAAAAATTTTATATGACATTTGAGTTTTAAATTGAAACTAATTTGCATAGAAAAATTCGTGGTCTTGAATTTTGGGTAATTTCCAGGAATTTTTTAAGTATTAGGGATGAAAAAGGAGTGAGATCTAAAGGTTTTAGGGGCATAACAATTTTATGTCTTTCTTTTTATCAATTGAAACTTCTTTAATTGAAAAATTCGTGGTTTGGAATTTTGGGTAGATTCCATAAATTTTTTAAGTCTTACGGGGTTAAAAAGGGTACGATCCAAAAGTTCCAGAAGGATAAAAATTTTATCTGGCATTTTGGTTTTAAATTGAAACTACTTTGCAAGGAAAAATTTCTGGAAACTACCCAAAATTCGATACCAGAAATCTTTCCATGCAAAGTAGTTTCAAGTATTAGGGGTGAAAAAGGGATGAGATCTAAAGGTTTTAGGGGGCTTACAATTTTATGCCTTTCTTTTTATCAATTAAAACTTCTTTAATCGAAAAATTCGTGGTTTGGGATTTTGGGTAGATTCCATGAATTGTTTAGAGGTCTTAGAGGCTGAAAAGGGTACGATCCGAAAATTCCAGCGAAACAAAAATTTTATATGGCCTTTTGATCTCAAATTTTAGGAAGTTTCCAGGAATGTTTTAAGTATTGGGAGTGAAAAAAGGATGAGTCCCGAGGCGTTTAGGAGGCTGATAATTTTATATGGCTTTTCTCTTGTCAATTGAAACTACTTTTCATCGAAAAATTCGTGGTCTCGAATTTTGAGTATTTTGCAGGAATTTTTTAAGTAGTAGGAGTGGAAAAGGAGTTAGGTCTGAAAGTTTTAGGGAAATGACAATTTTATGTCTTTCTTCTTATATCAATCGAAACTTCTTTGAATCGAAAAATTCGAGATTTTGGGTAGACTCCATAAATTTTTTAAATCTTAGGAACTGAAACAGGGTGAAATCCGAAACTTCTAGAGGGATGATAATTTAAATGGCATTTTGATTTTAAATTTGTTTTAAATTTAAATACTCTGCATGGAAAAATTGCTGGTATCGAATTTTGGGAAATTTCCAGGAATTTTTTAAGTATTAGGAGCGGAAAAAGGGCGTTTAGGGGGCTGAAATCCGAGGCGTTTAGGGGGCTGAAAATTCCATATGGTTTCCTTCTCGTCAATTATTGAAAAATTCGTTGTGTCGAATTTTGGGTAGTTTCCAGGAATTTTTTAAGTATTAGGAATAGAAAAGGAGTAAGATCTGAAAATTTTAGGAGAATGACAATTTTATGTCTTTCTTCTTATATCAATCGAAACTTCTTTGAATCGAAAAATTCGAGGTTTGAGATTTTGGGTAGATTTCATGAATTTTTTAAGTCTTAGGGGCTAAAAAAGAGTGCGATCCGAAAGTTCCAGAGGGATAAAAATTTTATATGACCTTTTGGTTTTAAATTGAAACTACTGGGAATGGAAAAATTCATGGTCTCAAATTTTGGGTAGTTTCCAGGAATTTTTTAAGTATTAGAGGTGCAAAAAAGGTGAGATCCG
This sequence comes from Euceroptres primus, assembly GCA_037177015.1. Lineage (NCBI taxonomy): Eukaryota > Metazoa > Arthropoda > Insecta > Hymenoptera > Figitidae > Euceroptres > Euceroptres primus. The sequence continues at coordinate 7,681 of JBAGKK010516252.1, forward strand.
AGACGTTCAGGTGGTCGAAAATTTTATATGGCCTTTTAGTTTTAAATTGAAACTACTCTGCATAGAAAAATTAGTGTTCTCGAACTTTGGGTAGTTCCTAAGAAATTTTTAATTATTAGGGGTGGAAAAGGGGTGAGTTCCGAGGGATCTAGAGGGTCGAAACTTTCAGAAATACTTTCGTTAAAATTGACCATTTTCTGTCGACAATTTTTTGGTCCGCTCGTTTTTTCCAAATCTGGTTTTCGATGCTTCGTTTTTTTTTTAGTTGTTGCAAACTGCAGTTAGGTAATTATTATCCCGTATTGAAACTTTGTTTCAATTACGTTTATTTTAAGTTCACATGATATAAGACAATTTGAAATAACTAATGATTGCATTTTTATATTTACAAAATATGTATCATTTTCCTTGCGGGAAAAGGAGTTTGTCAAACAGAATTCTCAATTCAATCTTGATTATTGGTCATCACTGATGTTTTGCTGGGCCATCGCGTTTTACTCTGAAAAAAAAAAGAAAATGTAAATCACAGCGAATTTGTTGATATTCTTACTTGGGAAGAAATCCGATAGAATTTAACGAACAATTCGAATCAACACAACAATTCAAATACCAAAAAATTTACGATAGTTTTCTAATTTCGCCTATTTTTATCTATAGATTCCCAATTTTGATTTTTAAGTGAAAAAATAAATCCAGAAATTAAGGAAATAGGTAAAGTACTTCGTAAGTCGTGACTCCTTTACTGCATCTATTACATCGAGTACATGCAGTTATATCATCGGTGTTCAGAATCTCCAGAGAATCAATAGAAGTTTCACTTCTCTGGCGTGGTCTGAATCTCAACATGAAGGAAAATTTGCTGTTCTTTGTGAAATCTTCAGTAAGCAAAAAGTACGACCCCTGTAAATTTAATCTTGTAGAATTGACGGTAGGAATAAATAATTAATCAATTACAAATAATAAAAATAGTTTTAGAACTCTCAGTATTAATATTATGTAAAAGGATAAGACACGCTTACACAAATCATGGCTAAAATCGAGATTCCAAAGAAAATCCACTGTAGATTAATCATTTTGAAGTTTGACTGAATTTTTTTTTAAATTTATTGTATTTAAATCGGGAAAAACTGAAAATTTAGAAATTCTACGTTTGATGGATCAAAACTTATGAAATGCAATGAGTTATCATTTGTTTCACGTTTGCTTGTTTTTGTTTTCTTTTTTTGTTAAAGTCAGTTTAGCATTTTTGTATTTAATCGTCGATTCGAATTTGAATTGCTTTCAAATAACCTAATGATAATTTAGTTTACAATTAACGATGTCTTGTCAAAGTAGCAAAATAAATTAGGCGGAAAGTGGACTTATTTACAACTTATTTATTAAAATTACTTTACATTCTCTCAAAAATCACGTTTTCTCTTCATCAACGTCCATTTCATCTTCAACACCTTCAACTTCCGTGGCATCTGATAGTAATTTTTTATATCCATGTTTCTTTGTGTAAACTCCAAGAGGTGTTAGTTTAAAAGTAGCTAAAGTCCTTCCGAGCAATTTCTGTAAAACAATAATTATTTTATGGTGATTGTAAAGTTTATTTACAATAGTAAATAAGCTTGGTAATGGTAAATAAAAATGGTAATGTTAAATAAAAATGGTAATGGTAAATAAAAATGGTAATGGTGAATAAAAATGGTAATAGCAAATAAAAATGGCAATGGTAAAGTAAATTGTAAACTAGAATTTTAATTAATACTTTAAAGAAAATTTTGGAAATAATTTTTCTTACAAGTATTCTGGCCTGTTCTGGGGTCAAAGTTTGGCCTTCTTTGCAAACTTCAAATTCCTTAACAAGAGTAACGACTCCTTTCTGCAAAGATGTAGGCATTCCTAGTTGCCTCAAATGTGGTTCTATGCTATGTGGAAAATCTGCCATAGGACCTTCTGGTAATGTTATAGTTTCTTCAGTAACAAAACCTGAACGAGCAAAATCTTCTTCTCCGTATTGTTCCATCCATTCTAAAACCTATTAAAGTTTAAGTTAAGTTAAATTACTCTTAAATTATTATTTTATAAATAAATAATATGTATTCAATCCCATTTTTATATTATTTTTAATTTCTAATCAGTATTTAGGTACATACCTTTTTCTTAGATCTATTTGTGAAAAGCAAACCGCACTGCCCTTTCAGTGCATCTGCCAATTTGTGAGCACCATCAGCAACTTCTAACTCTGCTGATTTACCGAAAGCTAGAGCCATAATTTTGTTCTTTCCAAAGAAAAATCTACTGTCCATCCATTCTGCTCTCAAATCTTTTAGTTTATTATTGCGCATGTTTTGCACGGAAAACAAAAATATGCGGTTGTACTTTTCCACACATTTCCTTATGTCGTCGATTATATGCTGCTTTAACTCTAGGCCCTTTTTCTTGGTCTTGGTAAGAGAAACTGGAATAAGAATCAGCAAAATTACTTATTTTTCGATTTCAAAGTAAAACAAAGTTAATATGAAAATTCGGTTATAATGCTTGACCCAGTATATTAATTTTACTGGAAAATTATAAATTTTTCCACAATAGAGAAAATTATATATTTTTCCACAATAGAGAGTAGAGTAAGAAAAACCTCTCTGTCTATATTACTATCAATTTATTCTGATTTTTATCAACAAAACACTTTGTTGTAGATTTATTCCCCATGTTTTAAATTTTAAATGTATTATTCAATTTTTTCCTTAAATTAAATGTTACTTTTACTATACTTTCATTGTTTTTATATCATATAACGGTCATATGATATAAAACAGATGCAAAGTCATAAAAAAACATAAAAAGCAATAAATCTAACATGTCACTTGCATTCCTTGCATTGAAGACTCATAAATATTTCGAAATTATTTTTGATAGATTAAGAAGCAAACTGTAAGAAAATTGAATAGAAACCTTAATTTTGTCTTACTGATAATGATAAAACAAAGAAAATAGGGAAAGAAAAATAAAACATGTTATACTTATAGGTTATGTACGTCATATCTTATTTTAAATTAGACTCAAAAAATCTTTAAGAAAATTTTAAGAATAATAAGGAATTTACTTACTTTTCTTATCTCGCTTTGATTTCGGCATATTTATTGATAAATGTTCACAATTAACACAAAATTAAGACAAGTTTATAAACCACGCTGACAACCATGTGCTTCCGCTTTTGGAAATTGCAGATGGCACTCACGTTAGTGGTTGTGTTCAGAAATCTTGTTCTTTTTTCAATTTTTCATATTTTAAATAAATTAATCAAGTACAAATGTCGAAGTTTTCTACAATTGTTTATTTTAATATTTTAATTAAGTATAAACAACTAAACAAGATTTCCTTCTATTAAAAGGTTATGTCAGGGTCGGGTATGTAAAATACCTTAAGTAATTTACATGGTTTTCTATCAAAGAAACCTCTACACATGATAATTAAATATCCTTTTTTATAATAATTGTTTAGGAAAGTAAAAAATATTAAAATAACTGAATTCTCCAAAGGGCGGCAATTTCAAACGACCGGAAGTGTGTTCTGAACGCAGACCAAGATGGCGGTTTCCGCTGATCCGACAGTGCACTCCGCGAGATCGTAGTGGACGGTAGCCGTTGAAATACACCAAAGCCTCGATTTTCCAGGCCGTTAACTGCACTCAAAAGGTGAGTTTTTGTTTCAGAATTTTGTCACGCATTCTCTCAAGTCTCATAAAATCCTATAAACCTTTATATACCGCAATCCGTCACTAATAAACTGTTAAAAAGTGCAAGTTCTCGAGCTGTGTGAACCCCGTAGCCTGCAGGCAGGCGATCCGCGCCGATTGGCACTTTGGCAGGTCGAAAACATCGAAATAGTTCATTATCGTGAGCGCTTTGTGAATAATTTTATCTTTCATTAACCTTTTATTGCTCTGAGGTTGTTTTTCCCTCATGAATATTTTGCTATGGCAGTGTTCGGTTATTAAAGATAAAGCGGGTTCGTCTGAAGGTAGTCGCTTTCCGCGGTAGTGACGCATGCGACGCTTCGGGGAGAGAGGAGTGTCCGTCGCCATGTTGTATATTTCGCCGGCGAAAAATGCACCCTCGAATTTTCGCACGTGAAAAACGACTTGCCAACATGAGTGGCAGTTGACAGCTCGCGAATTCTTTTTGATTGTCGTCGTCAGACTTAAAAACGGTGTACGCTGGCAGAAGGGCCGACCCATTTTTACTGCCATTATGTCCATATAAGGCCGGCAGAAATGGGAGATCGTAGGCCGGCGTAGAATTTTATTTTTCCATTCTCCAGAGTAATCACGATTAACAAAGGCAAGAGGATTTCTTTTTCTCTGTTTTATTTTACTTTTTTATCTTTCAAAATTTTGTGTATCCTTTATTCTGTTTCATTAACGGATAAAGTTAATCATCCTGTTCCTTTATGAACGAACCAACTCGACGTTAGACAGCTGATCGATATCGGAGTAATTAAAGAAGGAGCTTAGGTTTTATAAAAGAATACTTTCGTAAAGAATACAAAAGTTAATTTTATAATTAAGATGTTAGGTTTTCGAACAAAGTTTTAATATTATAATAAGATGTTAATTTTGTTTCTCGACTGTTCGAAATATTTTTACATATATATTTCGAACAAATATATTTTTATATATTTCGAACAAATATATTTTTATATATTTCGAAACAAAATTAACATCTTTTTATAAAAGTTCATTTCGATTTCGTATTTGTGGTTTAAATTTGGAGGATTTAAATAGGATGTTTTCATTGAAATTGGGGTTTTGAATTTCTAACTCAATTATTAGAAGACTATTAAAAATATAATCAATTGGAAATACAACCTTTAGTAAAAAAATTGAATGAATTGATGGAAGTGATGACACTATATTCTGAGAAAAATTATGTGCGTCGCGTGTTTTAAATTTTCTGATTTCTGAAAGATTGATTCATCCGATGTGAGTGATTGAGTGTATGTGATGAGGCGGATCTTGCTTGATTGAGTTGGTGGGTGTTTATTATTGGTTAGGATGATGTGCACATGATTTAGGACGAAAGGTTACTATACTGAGAGGATTTTTCGCCTGACTTGCTCAAGTTTATTCTCGTCGTTTTTAAAAAGAAAGTCTAAAGACTGTAGAGCATGATCAAAGTATAAAGGGGTCATTGACTGCGTGGGTTTATGGAAAGTAAGGTGCATGAATTTCCTTCTAATCCATTTTCTGTTTTTAGAATTCAAACTGATCTAATTATAAATTATTATATATTCGATAAATATAATCTATATATCTATCTATAATCTGTATAAATCAATATTTGATATGCTTTATATGCCAGATTTTGGTTATTGCCAAAATTGCTATTGCGATTCGAATAATTTTTGTGGAAAAAATAAAAAGACCTTGGGGTCGACTTCGTTATGAAAATCAATATTTTAAACTTTGTGGAAAAATTTGACTTTTCTGAATTCTAATGATTTAATAACTACATTTTATTTGCTTCGAATTTATTTATTTACTTTCTGTTTACTGAGAATACATTTTTATTGTTTTAAATTAATTTTCCTGTAAATTAAATTTGATTAGATTTCAAAAAGATATCAACAGTTTTTTTTTTAATATCATTATTTGTTGCGAATAGTACATTTTGTCTTACTGATATTTACACGTCACACAAGTTTTATTCAAAAGAATATGCATCAATTCAGTGATGCTACCGCACCTCAACATGAATAGTATATGTTGTGGATTTCTTTTTACATACCATAGAAATTCCCGTTAACTCCCCCTTCATATTCCAATGGGAAAAAGCTTGTCATGTTTTGAATATTTAAAGTGGCTTTCAAAAGAATTAATTAACAAAGATTGTGTTAATTAATAAGATGTACATCAAGTTAGAT
>JBAGKK010516263.1:0-13590 GCA_037177015.1 Euceroptres primus
GTTCGAGTTTTAGTTTATTCGAAGGCACTAAAAAACTCTTCAAAATGAGCATTCATATGAAAAAAAATTTCAATAGACGTCGAGAAATTGCAATTTCAAAAGCGTAGGAACGTTACATGTTTTCGGCGAAAACGTCTAACGTTTTTGAACGTCCAACGCTCTTGAAATTGTGAATTTCGGCGAAAACGTGAAACGTTCTAACGCTCTTGAAATTGTAATTTCTCGGCTTGTATTGAAATTTTTTTTTCAGTTGAATGCTCATTTTGAAGAGTTTTTTAGTGCCTTCGAGTAAACTAAAACTCGAACACTCAAAAAAATAAACAAAAAAAGTTATTTCGAAAAATGTGCGTGCAACCGTAACGTAAACCAACAAAAGAATTGCCCATATAGGTTTTGCTAAGTTATTAATACAGGATGTATATAGTTGTTTATAATGTAAATAAAGTAAGGGATGCTAATCTGACTGACGACCTCCACGTGGTGCATCCTGGGCAAACATGTAATTAGTTTGGCGAATGTCAGCAGTAAACGAAGAGAAGTATTTTTTTATCTACTTATAATCAATTGACACTGTGACTGGGGAATTCACGATAAAATGTATTTTTAATCGAAGAATGCTGTTGCAATCTAGTTTTTATTACACCATTTCGTATAACTTATTGCGTCATAAGCTGAAAATTCAGTTGGCCGCTCATTCTGATGGAATGGCATACATGTGAGGGGCCATCAGGTAGTTTTTATTTTTTTAAACTATGAAGTAATGCTTTGATCATTTCCGCAAAAATATATTTTGAAGCCTTGAATGTGAGCATGATATAGGGGAAAAATGGTTGGTGTTCTAGAAGTACTAAAAGAAATTATTTCAATATTATTATTTTTTATTTATTCCCTTCTTACCAACAGAATAGGTTCTTGAATTTTTTCGGAACCCCCTTAGTACCTTCTATAACACATATTTTAACCATCATGATCGGTAAAGCCGTTTTCGAGAAAATTTGATTTCTTGATTTTTCAAAATTTGCTTATAACTTTTGTAAAAATTTTTTTTTTTAGTTCATATTTGGGGTAAATTTATCTTATAGGAGTTGTAACTTGCCCCCACAATATGGATCACATCCGAGCGGGAGCACCCAGACCATGCTTATCCTGCTACAGCCTTTGACTATTTACAGAAGGAATAATAAATCAGTATTTTCTAGTGTCTTTTTTTAAATTTAATAGTGTGCAAAAGAGTAGGCGAAAATTCAAAAATATTTCAAGAAAATATATTTTATACCTGCTTTGAATGAAGTTAAAAACAGTTGACACAATTAAAATAATTATTTTACTTAATATCTAACTAATGCCTGATTTGCCCATTTCTTCTTTTCAGCATCAAAAAGTAAAATATAAAAACTACATTTTGAGATTGAAGTATAATAATTCTTGATATTTTTTCTTTGCAACAATATTCTGTTGTATTTTCTACTTATTTTGCATAAAAAAATTTTTTTCCTGAAAAAAACCTTGTTTTTCTTAGTAATTTTGCTTACCTAAATCTCTCTAAAATTCATCAATTTTCAATCACTAAAATAATTATACTTTTTTCAGCCGCGACTACAAAGCTTTTTTTCTTTAAAGGTACTATACCTGAGTACTATACACTTGTGGAGTTTTATTCCATAAAATTCATTTTCGGATAATAAATGAATTTTAAAGTAATTTTCCATTTTTTCAACACATGTGTTTGGATAATGATTTCTTTAAAAAACATAAATTTTTAGATAACAAAATAAACTCTTGAAAACTATTCTATGGACCCAAAAGAATAACTGTGAATTTTTCCAGACTTTAAAAATAAAAATAACATTGAAAAAAAACATCATGGACTTAAAAGTCCCACCTTGCCGGGAGCGTCAGTGAAATCCACCTTGCCAGTAAAGGGTTCATTTGGTTAAATTTGATGATGGCTTCTGGGAAAATCATTGAAGTAAAGTTTTCTAATTGGGAAACAGGGACTAAAATAATAATTTTCTAGAAAATGATTATTACTGTGATAAAGCTTATTAAAATAACTTTCTAAAGCACTAAACATAAAGTTAATTTAGATTTAGTAGATTACGTAGAATAATATGATATAATATAATAATATAATAATATAATATAATATAATATAATGATATATATAATAAATATAATGATATATATAATAATATAATAATATAATATAATATAATTTAGATTTAGTTAGATTACGTAGAATAATATGCGTTTGAAAAAATCTCTGCGCATGAAAATGATAAAACTACTATGACTGATATTTCGATAACGATGCAGTATGGTAGTCAATGGTTTTGCCTCAAAAGTTCGGTGATACGGGGCTACAAAATACCCAAATTTCAAGAGAATCGGTGAAGGTTGAAAATTCGAGGTGCGCTGAGTTAGGAAAGAATATCTCAAATGGGAATGGGGATCTCTTCGTCTTGTCGGAATTCTTTTAATATACATTATTTAATTTTGACTTTTTTAGTGCATTTTATATTTTTTGTCACTTTATTCCATTAGCGGGGGGTTTGGGGGCAAAGTGGTGAGTGTCTCTTCGTCACGTCGGTATTCCTGTATATATACATATTTTAATTTGAACTTTTTTACAGCAGTTATATATTTTTTTTACTTTATTTCATTATCAGAGCGGCAACACAAAAGAGGGTTTATGATATCTTTGCTCAAGTGTAGTTCATTCGCGAGACCATAAAGATTTTTTTTATAATGGGATGAGCAATATTTACATATTTTTGGAAAAATAAAATTTTCGGTACAAATAGCTTATTCAGTCACGACTTCGGCTATTAATACTGAAATTTTGGTTCAAATAGCCCAGCGGGCATCAATGGCTATTTGTACAGAAATTTCGGTACAAACAGTACGGAAATATTCACACCGAAATTTCGGTACACGTAGACACTTCCTTCTGAAAACATCCGATTAACTCTGCAATACATATCTTTACGTAAAGACAAGGATTGTAGAAAAGAGGAGCCGCTCTTCTTTTCTTCTTTTCACCTATTCTGAAGAGACGAGATCTCACGGATGAGAAGAGGACTGTAAACTTGGCATCTGCAAGATGCAGTTATTGGTCATTCGAGATTGACATAAAAATTTTTGCGTTGCTAGATCGGGGCTTTATGAGAGTGCAAAAGAAACGGTTCCCCCAATATGGGGAGTCCATTTGTCCTGCAGACAAATGGAGACCAGGTACAGGTTCTAACGAGTGTTTCAAAGCCCATAAAGTCACGTGCACGTCCCTTCGCGTAATTTCTATCGAAATCTCCAACGTCGGTTTCTATACGATCCCCATTTCGAGTTGCTTTCGCATCGTCGAATCGCTTGCAGACGACGATTTCTTTTCAATTTTACCGGTCAGTAAAATGTCATGCTCACTTTTGAAACGAGCAGTACCTATTATCGACACGAAAAGTGTAGAACGCGAGAGGAATTTCAAACACGCCAAGAACCAAGAGTCGAAGATTTTTCTCGATTCTAATCATTTTACGGAAGCTTTATGTTATACCGATCGATCAGTACTCCTTTATTATCGGCTTATAAAGTGTGGAAGTTTAGATCAGACGTTTCAGACTCACGTCGTTGTTTGTCTTGTGTGCAATTAATTAATTGTGTTGCATTGTCAGTTATTTTTAAATTGTACCATTTTTTTGACTAATAATAAATCTGTAATTTCAAAAAATATTTAGGAATTATCTATTTTCTTTCAATAAACTTTGGTATATTCAGAGAATATTGATAATTCTATATGTATAGTATAATTTCATAAGTTGACTTCGCTTATCTATTTTTCTGTCTAATTCTTTTAGACCCATTATACGTGAAAAATTATGTTTCATGACATGCATTCCACTCGAATGCACAGTCCCCAGATAGCACAACAGTTTGCGGCAAGCATGTCTAAACCTTGCAATGCAAGGTTCGGAAACTTGTATCGTAAGGTTCAGGCCATCTTCCCGCAAATAATAAAATGCTCATTGCAAGGTAAGTTTGGGAAAACTACCTGGAAATCTTTAGCTTGATCTTGTGTGTAGTAGTAGTGATGCCGCTCAAGGCGAGGAATGTCAAGGAAAAAATCAAGGAAGGCAAGGAAACTCCGAGCAAGGCCTTTATTTTCGAGGAACTTAGGAGGACCAAAATACAAGGACTTTTTTAAAAACGTTCTTGAAAATCAAGGACTTTTCTTGTCCTTGTCTTACATCTTTGAGTTCCTTAGTAAGATGTGTACCCTGCAGCGCCAAACCTGCCTGAGGAAAAGGGCAAATACATTAAAGCCCTTCAGGGTATTTGTATACGTTTCAGATTAGGTGTTAGGTGGAAAGTTTTTTTATCTTAGCTTCACAATTAATATTAGCCTCAAATTTAGTTACATTTTAATTTAATTAAAAATTAATCATTTGTATGTTAAATTTAACAATTTAATTTAACATTTTTTACCCATAAATTATTATGTAATTCAAAGGTTATCGAAATATTAAATTAAATCTTATAGTTTCAAATTTATTTTGTGAGGAAGGACATTTAGGATTTTAAATACAAAAGTATGCGGTTACAACAATGTACATTATATAAAATTAATACTTTTAATTAATACATTTTATTACATACAAAAAATTGTAAAAATGTAAAAATTGTAATTGTAAACAAAATTTTCTTAGAATATGAATCCTTACCTTTTGTATGTTAAAGTAGGATAGTTTAAAATATTTACTTGAAGAATAATCAATTATGGTAAATAATAATATAAAGAATTCATTAATGTAAATAAAATGTAATTATAAAAATAGTTAATTAACTCCGTAACATTATAGTATTTTAATTATTATAACAGTATAACAATTAAATAATTGTTATACTGTTATAATAATTATTTTTAAATAATTAAATATAATAATTTACTTTATAAACATGATAAACTAATTTTTTTTAAATAATATTTTTAGTTTGACAATTTTTTTCCCTTTTAAGATTTGCAAGTGAATAGAAGCCTGCGACTCAAGTGTCCCAGGTGATCAACCTGGAATAGAAGAAAAAGGATGCTCGAAGTGACTCTACCGCGAGCTACAATCGAGACAAAAAATTTGAGAGAGTTTAGAATTTAAGAGTACGGGATTTTCATTGTTGTGGTCGACATAAACACATCTGGCAATGGAAAATCAAGCCGGCAAGACGAGGCCAAGAAAAGTCCTTGATTTCCAAGGTCCCAAGTTATCAAGGAGACTCCAAGGACTCCAAAGACTCTTTGTTCCCCGACATTCCTCGCTCGACGGCATCACTATGCAGTAGTTTTCTATGCGAACTACGGCTGCGCAGTAGTTTTTTTTTGTCTACCCAAAATGCCGCTGGAAGTGTGTACAAAAGCCCAATATTTTCTGTATTTGAAAAAAAATTATAAACAAAACTTTCCAAGAAAGCTTTCCATAATTTTCCATGAATATTGCTGGTAAAACATTCAGGACGATTTTCCATGCAAGCTTCTCTCAATCTTGCTTCGCAATGTTGCACGGCGAAAATTTTTTTATTTGCGGGAAGCTTGCCTGTATCTTGTGGCGTCAGTTTTCGAGCTTTGCATTTCAAGGTTTCGAAAAGCTTGCTGCAAACTGTTATGCTATCTGGGTCCTTTGATCAAAGGAATGTTCTCATTGGAATAAAAATAGATAAAAAATTTCTAATTTAAATTTCAAAATCTACTTTTTAGTAACTATAAACATACCAAAAACCCCTACACAGTCGCAAAAATTACATTCACCTCCTGAATCAATTAAAAATCTTTTCTTCACAGATTAAGTGGTGTGAAAGAGATAGTACAGAATCGTAAGCGATAAAGCGAAGTTGTCGTCTATCAGAAAAATGATTCGTCTCCTGTAACCCAGTTTTAGAACCACTTAAGACCTTTCTTGATGGCCTCACTTAGATCCCGATATTCTCGTAATTCGAGCCTTAAAACGAGGACTCGAGCGTTTCGAATCCTGCTGGAATTTTCTGCTGAGCTAGAAAAAGGCGTCGGCGACGGCATAGTACAAAACGAGGAAAAGACGAGGCAGAACAAGGAAGAAAGAGAAAGACGAGCTGAGGATGAGGAAACGATTCCAGGCACTTAGAGGTACCGCTCGTCAGACACGATGATGATGTATGGCTCTCAGCGATAGAGAAGGTTACGCTTTGCCCTGAAAGGTCCAACCTCCTTCCTTGTAAAGCCCTCAGGGCGCCAAGAAAGGAACGACTAGGAAGGAAGGAAGGATATCTAAAGATGGCCGTCACCTCATAACTCCTTCAGCTTCCCACTCTTCACCCTGGACCGCGGTGCCACAATATGTCTACCACTCTTTCCAGACATACAGGGTGTCCCTTCCTAATCCACAATTGCTAAGCTGATCCTCACAATAGTCAAATAATTGAGAATGATCGAGTGCTCTCCTATCAAAAAAACCTTATGGTAATGCTACTCTCTTTTACGAATTTAAGATAATTTTGCTCCATCCTTTTCAGAATAACTCTCTAAATTTTCTTTAGTTAAAATTTCTACTAATTGGAATTAGTTACTGATTTATAGCTAGAATTAAGTTACCAATTCAAATTAGTAAAACTTTAACTAATTCAAATTTAAAAAGAAATTTCAATTATTTCACTAAGAAAAAAATACTTTTAAATCTATAGTATATGCTATTTCAATCTGCCAAAAGCAGATGCTAATATGCTATCGATTTCAAATAATATGCTCTAGAATTCATAACTACTATTCAAAGTCTACTATTCTTTAGTCAAAGTTTACTGTTTTTAAATCAACAGTGATTCAAAAAATTCTGTAGCATATTATTTTAAATCAATAGCATTTGTTTTGGCAGACCGCAATAGCATATGCTATAGATTCAAAAGTATTTTTTGAATGTGCATATATATGTGTAGCATCGGTTTTAAATTTCTTTCTGGGTGAACTAGTGAACGGATTTTTTTTCAATGAGCACTCGTTGGAAAGAAAAAAGATAAAACATGATATTTATTTAATTTAAATTTTAATACTTTACCCCGTGTTCCTTCCATAAAATTTTAAAAAACAATAACTTTTTTCGTGTGTTATTATTTTTTGTTATTAATTTTATTTTACTCTACATTCTAAGTTATAAGGGATGAAAGTTGTCAACTCCGATAAATGATAATCATCCACAACAAGCAGTTCTGGATTGTTGGTATTCAAATTTAATTTTTATCCTTTTACAACAATTTTAAAGTACATTAGAGGTCAACTCAAGATCATGCAAGGTTCTTAAAGGCTAAAAAGTCCAAAAGTGGATATAAAAACCAGTTGACATACCACAATTTTTTACTAGTATTTTGAAACTTTCTTGCGTTTGAAAAGTGCCTACCTACCAAAAAATTCAGAAGGCTTTGTCGTTTAAAATGGCTGAAATTTAAAAAAAATCAACGTTACGCCATCTTAAAGTTTAGCCTATAAAGTTTTTTCAATTTTTCTGGAAGTACATTTCAAATTAAAAAAGTTTTTAAATGCTAAAAAAATCAATGATAATTTTAGGAGCTTCTGGAATTTTTTTGAATTGTATAAAATATATTTCCTCCAAGATAATCTGAAATAACAAATCTAACCAGATTTTTTAAATATAGTATTTTATGCAAATTAAAAATAAATTTACATTTGAGATTTTTCAATAACTTTGAGATTTAAAGACTAGACTGTTTTAGTATATTTCGACCTCGGGTAATGTCCTCAGCATATTAATTAATTCATTTCAAACTTTCTACATACTATAAGCGACCTAAAATTAAACTTTTCAGTGCTAAGGTGTTTTGGATTTCTCAATTTTTTTTATTAACGCTGCACAGTTTTTTAATCAATTATCAATTAATTGAAGAAATATTTATCACTATTTAAATATTCATCATTAATGTGTCTAAAAATTATATTACAATTTTCGAAGTAATTTTATTCTTTTCAATGGACTAAAAAGTCGTTTGTAAACTTTATCACACTACTAATAAAACTAATTTTAAGAATCTCATTTCTGATTAAAAAATAACTTTTGTATAGAAGCTTACTCTTCAAAGGGCCCCGCACAAAAAAAATGGTCATAATAGGTCCAATTCCTTTTGGAAAATTTCTTCTATTTTTATTAACTACACGGAAAAGAAATTAGCATTGAATCAAGAAAATATTGGTCTGAATACGGACGATACAATATTTTCTTGATCCAAGAAAATTTTTCTTGTCTCAAGAAAATGTACTTGAATGCAGAAACTTACTTTTCTGTAATCAAGTACATTTTCTTGAGGCAAGAAAATATTGTATCGTCCGTATTCAGATCAATATTCTCTTGATTCAATCCTAATTCCTTTTATGTGTACAAAACAAATTAATGTAAGTAAAATCCAACGAAACCTTTTTTATTTTGAAAAAATTCTAATTAATTCAATATTACATTAAAATAATTGTTCTTTTTTATTGTGTTTATCTTAAAGTTAGTTTTAGACATTTTTGATAATTTACTATTATCTCAGGAATAATGAAAGAATATTAACATTATATTTTGACTTAGTATGAAAAGATGAATATATTACACTTTGTATATCTTCGTGGAACTTTTCGCTTAGACGCATAGGTAAGGTAAAGAAAAGTACATACATATTCACACATGTACGTACGACTACCCAGAAAAGCTATGTTTTCATAGATCCTCGGAGAGTGTACTTTACCTCATCGCAGCAGACTAGCCATTTCTCCCCTTTTCTCTTTTCGCTATCATTTTCCATCCGGCTTCTCCATTTTCCTGTTGCATTATAATATATAGCGTGGCAAAGGAAAACCAGAATCTCGGTTCGTGGCGTCGTGTGAAAAGCGTTCGAGCGCAGGATGGAAAAATTATTCCAGCACTGTCTATGCCACTTTTTTATCGCTTAAGAAACACAGAATTACGTAGCCACCGCAATGGTTAGAATTTAAAAAGCCGCGATCTTGAATTCAACGCAAGTCAAAGGAAATTTATAATTAATTTTTTATTTGATATTATTTGTGCTTCAATCTTGTAGAAATAGCCCGGTTTGGCCCTGCCAGAAGACGGTTTCTGGCCGACATCCGACCGGGTCTTTTCAATTGGAAATTCCCTTTATAAGAAGACATTTCTGTAACAGGAACTACATATGTAGTACACAAATTAGAGCAAATATAACATTTTGACGTCATAATGTCGTCAGGTGGGAACACGATTGTTATCTGGGTGTTGTTTTATGCAGATATAAAAGTTGAATAAAGTCTTTATACCTGTTTTGTGTCTTGAACATTGATAATTCCGCGAAGTCAAACAACTTGATATATGTGTTTTTCAAGTGCAGTGTGAAGCTTTAATGGGACCAAATATATTCTGAAATGATGAGTGTGCTTTGTTTTTCGTGGAATGTGTTATTTGTGAAATGTGCGGGATGTTAAGCAGTTTTTCAATGTTTGAAATTCAACAGAGATAAGCTGATTAATATATTCATTTTTTAGGCCAGATTTTATTTCGATTGCATATATTCGATTGCAGACACGAGAGTGACAACTGGATAAAGACCAATTGAAGTTGTACCTAGAATTAAGTTTAACAATTTCTTAGAGGATAATTTCAAATAGTCTTTATACGCCAGTCGACCGGAAACCCGCCATAGCGCGGTCACATTTATGTAATTGCTACGTTTATAAGTTTTTTAATTCGGCAGCGGAATTATGATTCACATTTTTCAGAAATTCTCTTTTATTGAGTTGGAGAAAAGAGTTTAAATTGAAAAATTTCAAAAGTGAATTTCCCCAAAGTTATATATGGTACGCCACGTTCTATGCTTTGTAAAATTTATCAAATGTTAGCTCTTACATTCTGAAAATGGTTTCTGAACACTAAATGAGTAATAATTTAATAATAATAAAAATAATTAACCCTTCGAGTACATACAGGCTCAAAATGACCGCAAAAATTTGATTTTAAGGAAAATTTCTTTAAACGGTAAAAGTCTACTGCTCCAAATGTGCTATACTAGTGAAGATGCATCTCCTCCCTAAATTTATAGAACCGGCCCGCTCCTCAAAACTTCTTAGTTTGCCCGCAGCTAGCTAAGTGAAACTGAAAAAGTACTAACTTCATATTCTCAAAAATTTGTTTTTTGAAAAATACGATAATTTGATTATTTTTCTCATAAAGTACGGATCTTTTCTTCTCGAAAATCATAATAAAAAATATTCCAGGGGGGCATAGAGCAACTATTGAGACGAAAGTATACGCAGTGTGCTAACTTTTAAATCGCTAGTGTGTGTACAATGTTATGAAAAGTGAGACGCCAGGAAGTCCGGGGGTAATTATGTAACAAATAAAAAAGTGTGATTTTTTAATGAAAATTATGTTTTAAATAAATATTAGAGGCCCCAGTGGTTCGTTCTCGTATAATAAAGAAGTATTTTTGTGCCAGGAAATTGAAAATGATAAAATTTTGTTTTACAAGGGAGCAACCTAACCTCAAAAAATATTACGATCGATGAAAATCGATTGACATTGACACAAATTTTGATAAATGATGATAAAATACATTGAAGGACTTTATTACCTTACATTATAATTGAACACTCAAATACGAAAGTTGAAAAAAATTTCAATTAATAACCTAAAAAAATTACTTTCTTCAGATACCGCGAAAATATCTAAGGTAAAGAGTAAAATTATTGACAATACTCAATTTTACTTCATTCTTTTATGCCTCCTAATTCCAAAAATTTTTTTTTCCTCGAATATTTTATATCATTGAAAAATGTTTAAACAAAGATTCTTGTATGATGCGGACGTGAAAAAAAATTTACATTTGAACATTTTGTTCCATAATTATCCCATCAGTGAGGGTTTAATTATGGTCGACGGAAATTTAAATGAGTTAACTAAAATTGAAAAGTTTTAAATACACTTCTTGTTTTTCATGTAAGTTCCCTGAAAATATAATTTTGCAAATGATCAGAAAAGATTTTTGACAAAGTGAAGATCTCAAAAATAAAACAATTTTTAAAATTTCAAGAAAATCGTTTAAGCAGAGCCCATTTTATCATTTAGAAAAAAGTTTGGTCAATCAAAGTTATAATTGACTTAACCAAAAATTTGGTTAAACCAAATTGAGGGGCCGGATGCTGCTAACGATGCAGTCGTAGACTGCGTCGCGTGCTTTCTTACAAAATGGATATTTCCGCTAATTTTTAATGAATCGATCTAAAAATTTCCAGAAATCTTCGGGTCAGGTCAGGTCTCAATTTGCAATTAATTATTATTAAACTATTGGCAGGATTAACCTTTTTCTTCATTTTGTAGGAATCGATAGAGTATAATGCGTGTGCATACCAAATTTCAAACAGTTTCTACAATATTTGTCTGAGTAAAGACAATTTATGTTTTAAAAAATAATTGAATTTGGGGAAATTTTTTTTCACTTTTTCAGTTTTATTATTAAAAATATACATCGGGGAAAAAAACTTTAAATAGAAAAAAGTTCCCTCTTGTCATTCTCTACAAGCCCATATTTTTTTTATTTCACTTTTTTGAACTTGAAAATCTGGATATCACAAGACGTTTGGGCAATACTTTTTCGCTTTTTCGAGCGCTCGTCCCCTTATTGCATCCGGCCCCTCAATTTTTGATCACTCGAAAAATTTGTTAAATTTAACCAAACGTGTATTCAAAATAAGTAAATATTTATTTGAATCAAAAAAATTGTTTTAAATAACCAAATATATTTGTCTATCCGGAGAAACAGAGTATTTGAATAAAATGAAACTTTTCTGAGTGTACACTCGGAAACAAAATTTTGTTCATTGAACAAAATCGCTTGGTTGACATTATTTGAATGATTTCAAAAAGCTTATTGCTTGAGTCAACCAAATTTTTTTCTGTTAACCTAACTCGTTTACTTGAATAATGCCCATAATTCATTAGAGTTTGAGCCGGAACAGATAAGATTATATATTTTTCTCAAAAATCATTTTGGATGTGATTTTTTCAATGTTGATGATGTTTCAATGTTCAATGTCCAGAAAATTTATTCTAGGTTTGTAGGTTGCATAGAAATGCACCTTTTCCTATCAAAAAATATTGAGGTTGCTTGATTAAATATCTTGATATATCAAGAAGTAAATTTGAAAAATTCAAAATTTTTTATAATTTTTATCACTGTTTTGTAAATAATAAAAGAATTTCAATACATAATTTTTTAAAATACAGCGTAGTATTTAGTTACTAAAAATCAAAACTATGTTTTTAATCATCTTCAAACAAAAAATTTCCTCACCTACCAATTTTAACATTTTTTCGTTTATAAGTAAAACTTTTTTTCAGTCTTGGAAATATAGCAATATTATAAAAACCAAATTTATTCCTTTTGGCGAGAGGAATCGTTTAATCTATTGTAAAACCTTTTATGATCAACTATATTTATAATATGCATATAAAAAAAATATTATTTTTACATTTGTATCAGAGAAAGTTTTTCAATTTTGGAAATATAACAATATTATAAGATCCAAATTTATTCCTTTTGATGGGACGAATCGATTGGCCTATTATTAATTCAATGAATTATTTAAAACATAACCTTTATGACGAAGCACAATCTTCATAAAATGAACATAATTAAGATACACCCCAAGATGGACACACCCAGACTAGTAACTATTTGGCAGTGGTTTTTATGTTTGGTTAAATCAACCGAATTTTATTATCCAACTTGTTGGACCAATCAAGTATTTTGTTATCCATATAATAACCACATTATTTGATTAAAACAAAAAAATTTTGTTGGTTCAACCAAATATTTTTCTACTTAATACTGTTCTTTCTCTATCTCCTACAGATGATAGAGACCAGAGGACGAAGTCAAGTAATATTCGAGATATTGTGGACAGTATGTCTGCCTCATAGTCTTTTATAAAAGCTGCTTGTATCCATATACTTGAATTGCCACTAACGTGGCAAGTCCAACATGCATATATTGCCTCACACTAACGCAAATTTCGAATCCATGACACACAAAAGTGTATCCCTTTGTATGCAAGGAGCAAAGGGCCAGGAAAAGATTCTTGTCGTTTTTCTTCATTCCCAGGAGATACACTGTGAAGTTGAGTCTGGCCTCTGTTGCGGCAGCCAGGAATTATTTCATACTGTGTCCAGCCACAGTAAAGAGGTGGAGTATGAAAAAAGAAGTGGAACGTACGTGCCCGGAGAACGAAATAAAAGCATAATGTATACAAAAAGTTTAAAAGCCGAGAGGTTTTAAATCAGATTGTTAAAATCAGTGTGTCATGTAAAAAAATTCTATAAATATTGAGTCCATCACTGATTCTCAAGAGAATGTTTTACAAATCAAAGTGATGTAAACGATTGGTGTTTCTCAGTAGACATACAGGGCGGGTTCTGGCCCGATTAGTATTAGTGCATGCCCGTGTGTGTGTGTGTGTGTGTGTGTGTGTGTGTGTGCATGCTTGTGTATCCATGTGTGTCGGTGTGAGCGTAAGCATACCTACATGTGCCTTCCTCCTAC
>JBAGKK010516274.1:0-13589 GCA_037177015.1 Euceroptres primus
GAGAGAGATTAGTATCTATTTCAATGCCCTAAAAGTGATGCAGGTATAGGCTGAAGGGAAAAGACCAGAAAAAGACCCAACGTGGTTTGAAACTGGTCTTAAAATGGTATTAAGTTGGTCTTTCTTTTCACAATGGTTGTTTCATATAATATTATAAATAATTTAGATTTTGACAAAAATTCTTGGAAAACAATTAGGAATTCTGCATTAAAGCACAATAAGAACGAAAGGTTATAAATAATTTAACCCAATTTCGGAGTAAAAACTGCCTGCAACTAAAATCATACTCTTAAGAAAAAACTTCAAATATTACTTCAGTTGAAGTTTTATGCAATTATCGTAACTGAATCAATTTTCAACCAAAAGTAATTGAATTTTTAACCAAAATGAATGAATTTTCAATTAAATTAATTGAATTTTCAACCAAAAAGTAAAAACACTACACATAACTTATGTAAAAACACAACAAGTAAAAATGAATTTTCAATCAAAGCAATTGAAGTTTCAACCACAGTAAATGAATTTTCAATCACAATAAGTGAAAAGTGATTGAAATTTCAAAAATTTTCTAACAGTGTAACTGTAGAGTGATAAATTTTACTCAATTTTCGAGATAATTTTCTTTTCTTTTTACCATAAAATGTACATGGTATTTTTAAAAAAACGTGAACTTGTCTACATAAAAAAGTTATTTTATTTGCAACAAATTTTATCCTTAGTTTTTTTTTTCTGCAAACTAGTCGTGAGGTAATAAGGGTTGGTAAGTGGAATTTTCGTATGTAGTGGAAAATTATGACTCCCCTTTGTAACATTAGGTTGGAAATTTCTTTCCTACATACACTCCTGAGTGCTATCGATCAGAAGCAAGCTTGCAAGTCGAGCTTTCGTTGGTCGAAGGTGATGCCAACCTGAAAACGTCATTGGCCGAAAGCAACCTTCGACCGCTCCTATTGGATGGGAGACCTATAGTATAAGCAATGCTTTGGCTGAAAGTATTTTCAGTTGTGTTGTTACTCACCCACTGTACACGTGGTAAGTACAGAAACTCCTCTTCAATTATTGTTTTTAAATGCAATAATATATTAAAAATTATTGAACAGACTTTATCATTTGAAGCAAATAGTAAAGAATGAATTTTCATTTATTTTTTCTTGTTTTCGATGTTGGTCGTTCATATTTTTATTAATTTTTTAAGTAAACAGCGTAAAAATAATAAAAACCAGAAGAATTTGACAAAATTAAAGTTTTCTAATAATTATTTCGCAATCGATAATCATTTGCTGTGATTATTTACATTTATTTGATGACACACTGGAAATTTCTATCAGGATGATCGATCCACTGTTTTGCAGTTTTAAAAAAAGATTAAAGGCTCATTTGTGTGAAAAAAATTTCTTTAAAGACGCGTGCTTTTGAGTTAAATGTTCACAAAGGTATTTTGTAACATTCACAGTTTTGTAGAATTTACATTCCGATCAGTAAGCAAATATAAGCAGTTCTTTGTTACTGGTACCTTGCTTACCAATGCTGACATGTCTGTGATAATCCTGAAAAGTTCAAATATACTGTTTTCTATTTCCTTAAAGAAAGAATTTTACAGGAAAATTGTTGTGAAATTTCCATTTGGGAAAACCCATGACTTCAGTGATATCATTGTATAAGGTAATCAATATTTTCCGCTTCAGGAAACTAGCATTTAGAACCTGCGCAGGAAGGAAGTGAAATATAAGCATTTTTTTTATTTTAAATTTTCACGTTAAGAAGAAACAACAAAATAAGTTTGGTATTAATTTAAAAATTAAAATTATTAATACCTAAAAGTTTTAATTTTTCTGGAACGTTATAGTATATTTTTAAATGTGAATTTAAAAGTAGTGTTTCTGCTTTGTTTCCATGGTTCACGATATCACGATAGCCCATAGCTTACACGCATAAGTAGTCCACGCAAATAAACTGCCAAACAATATCAGTTTCTTATACATAATATTGAAGTAATGAGGAAACTAATTGCTCTTAAAAAGGAATATTATTAATAATTAAATATTTCTGAACTAAAAATTTTGTGTAACATTATGCATTACATAAAGTTAATAACTGTAAAAATTATAACTTACAAAACATTGTAACTTTACATTACTCCGAAATTATGAAGACAAACCTTTTCAGAAAAGAATTATAGAAAATGTTTTTCCCTACTTTCATTCTCATCACTTTCTAACCATAAGAAAATTCCAGAAAGTTGGTAATAATCCAAGTTACTGGATCGTCTTATAGTTTAAAGAACTGAGAGAAAAATAAAGCATTTTGACCTCCTTAAAAATTCGTGTCTCACGTGAATCATTGACTTATCAAGAATGAGTATTTTCGACATCGTCAAAACGAAAAACGGTAAAAATTATCAATAGAAAGTGAGAGGGAAATTACACAAAGAAGTAAGACGCAGCGTTGGACTTTGTACCGCAACGCACGACTGTACATTATACGGGACTATACTTTTGGAGAGAAATGTTTATACTGCTTGACACTGATCTTTGTACACAAACAGCATTTCCGCTGTCTCATCAAAACTCAATGTATTTTGATTCTTGCATTGCACACTTAGAACCAGGTTATCGCAATATCTAATTAATTTTATCATTAATTTGTAGTGGACCTTCTAAGCATGTAGAATCATATCTAACCGAATCGCATACACTCAGAAAAAGTTGTTTTTCATTCAGCCTAGTTGTTTATTTTGATGCAATTGATTAATTTCACGAAATAATTTGGATGGTTAAACTTAACTAATATTTAGTTAAGCAGACCAAAACAATTTATTTCAATTCACCAAACTTTTTGTTCACAAAAGAAAGATGTTTTACATATTTTTCAAAATTAATCAATAAATTTTCTTCATGGTTTTGTCAAAAATGATATGATAAATAAATATTTTAATTTAATACATGAGAAATTGAATGCCGTTTTGTACTTCTTGTGAATCAAATAACAAACTGTTTTTCCATGAAATTTTTTTTGTATAATATGCCTGGTGTGCGCAGAAATGCAGTTACTATGAATTATTTTACGCGGGGATATGTATGAAATATGAAAAGAAAATCTTATAGGTTTCTCCCTAATAAAAACATAAACAGGCACTTCAAAAAAAAAATGTTTATATGCAAACATGCATGATACTCTCATATACTTTGAACAAGTAATAAAGATTATATTCTAGAGTATTGCTTAATTCAAATTATTGAGTTTAAATATATTAAAGATGGATAATGACTTCACAGTAAATCGTGGGATATTATTTTAATCTTCAGCAATATTATTTTGATCTGAAGTAGATCATTTATTCTATTGTCACAGTCTTTTGTTTTTCGAGTTCTTATTTTGCTGAAGATTAAAATACCTTATGATTTTGTGTGATTTTAGTCTACAATTACGTTAATGACAATTAAATGGCATTGTTATTGAAATTTTTTTTCAGTAGTAAACAGTAAATAAATAGAGCTGACATGTTGAAAAGCACTTCGTATTTTTTATTGGCCCTCTGTGTAAAATTGTAGTGAATTTTTTTATTGACTGTGGCATCTATTTCTTTAAAAATTAACTACTAGTGAATAAATACACTAACAGTAAGTATATTAGAACGTATAGCACGTGCTAAAATAAATGATTTTATACGTTACGACTCTAAAATGTAGGCCACTATTTTTTATATTCCTAGTTACATGAATAACAGATTGTTTCAAACCTTTCACAAGAAAATCATAAAATAAATAATAAAATCGTGCATAAAAAATGAAAAATTCTTCAATCTTATTAACACGTGAACGCAGAATCACAGATATTGTATCAATTTTAATTAAGAATTCAGTATATATAAATTAGATTATTGAAATTAATTATAGTCTGTTTAACAAATGTTGATATATACCTGAAAGAATGAAGCAATATACAAAATAACGTAAATGCATTTTAACTTGAACCAATTAAGAATGAAACTATGACGTCTCGAAGGTTCTATATTGGCGAAGCTCCAGCCTGTGATATACTTCGCTATTTTTAAAGCTTTTTCTCTATATCACACTTCTATACAACTGCATCAGATGTCATGTCTCACATTTAACTCTGCCTAATGTGTAAAAATTTTCGTGGGAATTGTTGAAAATACCATCGTTAGTCCATGATGTAAGCATGTCCGTTTGACGTTTGATGATAAAAATATAAAACATTTAACCATGTAATTTTGAAAAAGCGCAAATTAAGTTACGCTTTTTATTTTAAAAATAGCGGAAAAAGTTGTTTGCCTCCTAAATTTTAAATGTCATGAATTTCATAATCATAAGAACTGCTGCACATTGCTTGTGTGCACATACCTATACGTTAATTAAATATACTGGCAACTGACAAAACTTTGCGATTGTACAACATAGTTTTAAATAAAAGACATAAATGACTATTTACTTGTGATATGTAATAAGAGTATATAAAATATTATACAAAAGATAATAAATACTTTAAACTGATGATATTTTCTTTTCGTTTGTTGCAGAAGAATAGTATGATTAAAGAATCTCATTATCAGGAAGCGAAACACGAGTGCCCGCGGGCCGGAGGACTTCATGTTTTTCCTGATCATTTTAGAGAATCAATGATCAGTTTTTAAACACTTCATGAAAATCTGAAATTGTTTTGTCCTGCTAAAGGACTTGTAAATATTGTACAAATATCACTTGTGTATAAATAATTTTGACGCACACCTCTTCTTGAGGTACAGTAGATAATCCCATCAAGTTTCCTGAAGGCATTGTTAATTGGAAATTAATTACTCTCAAAGTCCATAAAGTATTTTGAGAACAAGATGAAGACGGAAGTACAAAATGATATGCCTCTTGCGATTAAGTTGCTGACGGCAGGAACTGCTGCGTGCATTGCAGATCTCGCGACTTTTCCTTTAGACACGGCTAAAGTCAGGATGCAGGTAAGAATAGAACAAGAGGTTTTAATGTAGTATATTTTTTAAACCTAACTGAACAGGAAACTTAATAATGTGTGATCTTCCCATTTATGAATGCTAAAAGTAATAAAGACAAATTGTTAATTAATATGCGATAATGCAGAAATGACCTACTATAGAAATTTCTTCGCAAGGAGGCATTTCTAATAAATTATTAATGGAGAGTGAAGACAATAACTTAAATTACTAATAAATAGTAAAGGCAGCAACTTAAGCAAATAATTGTTTAAATTTAAGTAATTTAAGGGATTAAAAATAAAATTTTATTGAAAATTGTTTAAATCTTGTCTCTGAGTAAGGTGATATTGTTAAATACTAAATATCAAATATTCAGTATTATAAATATTTCAGTTTATGATTCACTGCAGTATTTCGAATAAGCAGAAATGCATAATCGTGGGCGTCCGCATGAAAAGGGCCTTTATGGCCGGGAGATATTCGAGTTTTTCTAGTTTAGGATCTAAAATGACCATGTTCAGATTTGTGTGGGGGATGTTACTATGACTCGCACTGAATCTATCGGCATTATACTCATGTCTCAGATGCAACCGGAAGTGGGTATATTTTCAGTTTCAAAAAAAGAGAAAAGGGCCCTTATGCCCGGTGGTTATAAAAAGTGCAGCATTCTGTTATTCAGCGGTATATTTTGGGTTTCTTTGCCCCTGAAACACATCAGCTGATGTTTCGAAACAATTTGGGTGCCAGTTCCAGTCACTACGTGTTTTTAAATAAAACAAAACAGTTGATAAAGAAAGAAGCAAAAATTTTGTCTTGGAGGCATCGTTTTAAAATTTATAGTGATGTGTTTTATTTATAGTATGTGATTCTTTCTGGTATATACGTTGATAATACGTGGTATATACGTACATTCAAAAATATGTAGGATGGCAAGAATTTAGTGGAAAAGGTTTGTTTTTAACTTTTAAGGGTAAGCTTGGTTAGGTTTAGGTGTTCAAGTTTAATATATTAGTGACTTTGTTTTCCAAGGTCATTAGTTTCAGAATACCATTATTTAATTTAAAAATTTTATAATCATAAACGGTAATTTATTTTTCTGAGATGATAGGATTCAGTTCAAATGAAAATATTAATGTTGACTTATCTCAAATTTTAAGAATGTTAATTGTTTATAAGACTTATAATTTCAGTTAAACTGAAAATATTATTGTTGAATAAATTAAAATATTAATAATTTTAATTGTTCGTATATAAAAATTATTAAAAATGATTTCTCTATTTGTAATTTATTTATTTCATTTAAATATTTTCATTAGGATAAATTTTTTCAAACGTTTTTTCTCAAATTTCAACTTTTAAAGGTCATAACTTTTTTATTTTTCAATATAAAAAATCGTATTTTTTAAAATTATTCAAAAGTCTGACAGGAATACGATTCTGAACCGAACTCCATAATAAAAAAGTAGAACCTTTAAAAACAATTTTTTTTGTAAAAGGGCCCTTATGGACGGTCATCATAGAAACACTGTTATAATTGTTATTATATGCTATAATAATATCACTACTGCAATTTTTTAATGTTTGTTTTGCTATTGTTTGATTTAATTAAAAACCTGTTTAACTTCCGACTGTAAACTTTAACTTTGATTTTCTCGAAATGAGGTTTTATGAATTTCCAACTTCAAAAGTGCCCCGGTGACACGTTTTTCAACATAAAGTATTTATCTTGAGCTT
This sequence comes from Euceroptres primus, assembly GCA_037177015.1. Taxonomy (NCBI): domain Eukaryota; kingdom Metazoa; phylum Arthropoda; class Insecta; order Hymenoptera; family Figitidae; genus Euceroptres; species Euceroptres primus. Next base: position 6,698 of record JBAGKK010516274.1, read on the forward strand.
AAAATATCGAGACTTCAACCGGCTATATGGCCCTATACGTAAATCCATACCGGCCGTAAGGGCCCTTTTCATACGGACGCCCACAATTATTGCATACTTGAGTCCTAAGTCTATAAAGTATAAGCTAAGCTGCTAAGGTCTGAGCCTAATTGTAAGTCAAACATATTAGGAAAACCTTGAATCCTTCAAGGGACTGATTTACCAATAGCCATGCAGTAAACGGTATCGACTGCAACTACATCTACTTCTTCTGAAAATTACTACTTAATCCTTTCAATAATACCCTAAACTCTAAAGCTCAGTCATTTCTGGGCGGTTACAAGTCTCAAGTCAACTTTTCCTTTTCGATATTTCAAGAATTTATAAGTTCTGTACCTAGAAAATATTGAACAAAACTTTTCGTTAGAACCCTTCTAATAAATATCCTTCTCTAAAAAATTGGTGGCCCAAAAAACTCGCAATTTCGATATTTCATTGTTGTGTCGTTTTTCCACAATGCTGATTGGATATTTAAATTTGAAACGTAGACCTAGTCCAAGCCATAGATTTTTGTTTTCAAATGTCAAAAAATACAAGACTAATTGGAAAATTAAATGATTCAAAATGAAAAGTGCGTGATTATGTTTATTAATTTTAATATAAAATTAATTAAAAGTTTTAATTAAAAAAATATATATAAATAATATAACTTAAGAAAATTTCTGCTTCGAAAATAATTCAGAAGAGAGAAAAATTAAAGATATCGAATTTGAAAAGAAACTAAATTAGAGATCTTCCTGACTTAAAAATATATTAGTTGAACTTTAAAAGCTTCTATTTTGAGAAAACAGTATTTAAGGATGTTCCTCCCCGTTCAGTCAACTTCAAAATTAATCAAACCTTTATGTTGATTTATAATATTAAGGATAATGAACCCAAAATTATTTTTAACGAATTTTGAAAATGAATATGTCATAAATTAATATGACCCAAAATAGTTTGGGTCATAATTGTCATAATTGTTTTTTTTCTTCGTCTTAGAGAAAAGTCGTAATTTTCATTCAATTTCAATTCTCAACAGCTCATTCTGTTCTCCTTAAAAGATCCTTTACTGTTATATTTGGCACGTTTCTATTAAAATTATTTTATTTAGAAATTATACAGTTAATAATCTTGCAAATTATACAATAGGTCAGATTTCAAGTTTGAATAAGAACATACCAAATAGAACTGTAAAGGATCTTTTAAGGAACAAAATGAGCCGTTGAGAATTGAAATTGAATAAAAGTTACGGGTTTTCTCTTTTAAAATTCGTTGGAATTAATAAAAGCTATTTTTTGTTGATTTTATAATTCAAGATAAAGACTGATTAATTTTGAGTTTGACTGTGCGGGGAGTACATCCTTAAAAGCCATGTTCAAATTTAAGTTCTTGAATTTGAATAGCTTCAATTCTAAAATCGTGGAATTACGAATTAAGGTACATAATTGAGTCTTAAATTTTCCAACTTTTCCAGTTTAAAAATGTTTAATTATTTCGAAATTATTAAATATCGCTTTTTAGTAATGCCATTGCTTCATATATACTTCACTCATATCCAAATTTGAAAGATTGTCATTTTATTTTATTTTTTTAATTTTACAGATTTGTGATTATTAAAGGTCTAGTATATTAGAGATTATGGAAATATAGAAACCTAGTTAATAACATTAAATATGTAATTGTGATTATTAAATTTTATTAATTTCTTTTTCAAGATCGCAGGAGAAGGACGAGCATTGCTTGTTGCATCAGCAGAGGGTTCGATGCTGGCACTTCGTGCTGTTCAACCAGGCTTGCTACAGACTTTAGCAAACATCATTAGAATCGAGGGTATAAGGTACGTTATGTTAACTTTTTCCTTTTATTAAAATAATGGTAGGTAGACTTCAAATAATAAATATTTTAAAGAATTATTCTAATATGACTTCAATTATTCTAAATTGACTGGAACCTCTAAAAGTTAGTATCACTAATTCAATGAATTTTCTGCCATTGGGAAGTATTCCGTTGAGTTAATCAAGTTGTGATAAAAAATATATATAATTTATTTCTTATTGTAATTTGACTAACTTGATGAAATAGTTTTCATTGGTAAATCATTCGTCGTTGAGTCGATGATACCATATATTTTACGTTTTGCACCTGCAAAAATTGTATGTTTCATCAGATAATTTTTTAACAATTAGTTGGTTAAATATTTCTGCAATTTAATTTCCAGAAGTAATTTTATTTGCCATTAGTATTTGCTTATAAACAATGAAATTGAAAGGTTGATTACCAGTAAATTCAGGTTTGCATATTTTTCTGTATTCAATTGAGTTCCATATTGAATTCATGAATTCAAGTGTGTAACAAAATTGCAGGTGGTCAACCTCTAAAGTAAAAGTACATTTTAGATTTCAATTGAACTAATAGTTTATAAAATATACATTCGTCTGAATGTGGCAGAAAAGTCATATATTTCATAACAAGAGCATTTTATAGTTTCTTTTATGATAATTTTTAAATTATCCCAATCGAGAATAGAAAATATTCATGTTTGTAGTTTATGATTATGATTTTTTTTAGCATACATTTTTCTCGATCGGCGTACATAATATAAACTGTAAACAACCTTATTATTGATACATTATTTATTTTAGGAAGCTTAAATTATTAAAAAACAATGTTATAATAAAAAATGAAGCCCTACTTCAAAATTGGAAAAAGTATGTATCTGAATAACTTAAACTTCCAAATTTGGTATGTCCAGCAAATAAAACAGTTTGAAATTGTCAATCATAGGTTCTTTTAAGTTCAATACAATTTTTCATCAGTTCTTACTTTCTGTTCCTTTGGTATATTTTCTTTTGCTCATTCTTCTTTCTGTTCTTCCTGTTCTTTTATTTCATGATTTTCAATTTTTTATTTTTCTTAACTTCATAGGATTTTATTTATTCCTTCTTTTCGCTGTTAATATCATACAATATTTATGAGGATTGTAAAAAAAAACACGTTATAAACTTTAAGGAATTAAAATATGTAACATAAAGTAAAGGGGAAAGAAAGGGAAGAAAAGGTATTTTAGAGAAGGAAATTTACCAAAAAGGAGAGAGGGATAAAAAAAAGCCCGAAAGAAAATATGCCCTAGGGAGGAATATTTCCTTAAGTTGTGAGGGCGTGTTTGAAACTTCAGGAGCTTGTATGGAGGTCTCTCCGCGGGATTGCAGAGACAGATGTGTTTTGCCAGTGTTCGATTGGGCCTTTACGACAGCGTCAAGTCACTCTACGCTGGAACCACCGACGGTACTACCAATACTAAAATTTGTAACTATGGTTAACTATTGACTATTGTGGTTCTCGATGGTCAAAAACGAAAATCCAAATATCCTCTTTTTAAAAAAAAATGGGGCTTTGTATATTATTTTCAATATATATTCAACATATATCTCACTATAAATAGGAAGTCGTCAGCTAAGGGCATAACTCAGAATATTTGCACTTTTTATTTGTAGTCCATAGTACAGTCAAATTAGGATTTCTGCTGGAACAAATTAGAAGTAAGCTGATTTTTGTCTTAAAATGTTTGTGTTTTGCCTTAAAATGGACGTCCTTTTGAAGCTCTGAAAAGTTCGAGGCTGAATTTTTAACAAAGATTTGTTATTAACAAAAAACGTAAAATTGCAACATTTTTTCAACACGTTTGATTGGACTGTTACTTTCGATTAAGAGATTGGTAAAAAGTGTATAGAACTTTGTTTTCAGAGCATAAAATAAGCTTTAAAATGAGTCTTTAGCGAATATCCTACGACAAATAGTTTACGAGATATGAATTTGTTAATTAACATTGTGCGTTTTTCAGGGAAGACAAAGCGATGATGAATTTTCATTGCTGAAAAAAAATCACGATCGGGTTTTTGCTCTTAAATTATCAAATTGGATAGTTCAAAGGATTAAAAAACATTTTTTTGGGGATTTCAGAATCCAGAAATGACAGAGAGGGGCACTTTTTTTTAAACATTCATATTTAAAAAAAAAAATCTGTTGAGTTCAATTTTGCTGAAATATCTAACAGATTATGCATCTTCAGGAAAAAGTATGTTTAAGATGTCAACAAAATGTTTCACATTGTTTATAAAAAATCGTTATAAGCAATAATTTTTTTCCATACTTACAGCTACCAAAAGGATCTGAAAAAAATTGGTTTTAACCATTGAGGAAGGTGAATTTTAATTATTTTTCCAAAAAGTGCAATATATTTTCCTACGTGCAATATATTCGTTGCAAAAAAATATTATTGAAACTAATTTTATAAACAATTTCACAGAACTACGTCAAATTTTAATAGAAATTTTTTTTAAATTTGGAAATAACGATTTGTCATGAACAATGTGAATAATTTTGTTGACATCTTAAACATACTTTTTCCTGAAAATGCGCAATATGTTAGATATTTCAGCAAAATTGAACTCAATAGATTTTTTTTACAAAATATGAATGTTTAAAAAAAAGAGCCGCCCACCCTCTGTCATTTTAGAATTCTGAAATCCAAAAAAATGTTTTTTAATATTTTGAACTATCCAATTTGAGAATCCAATACCAAAAACCCGATCACGATTTTTTTTGCAACAATGAAAATTCATCATCGCCAAGTCTTCCCTGAAAAACGCACAATGTTAATTAAGAAATTCATATCTCGTAAACTATTTGTCGTAAGATATTCGCTAAGGGCTCATTTTAAAGCTTATTTTATGCTCTAAAAACAAAGTTCTATACACTTTTTCCCAATCTTTTAATCGAAAGTAACAATCCAAGCAAACGTGTTGAAAAAAGTTGCAATTTTAATTTTTTTGTTAATAACAAAGCTTCGTTTAAGAATAGAGCCTTGTACTTTTCAGGGCATCAAAAGGTCGTCCATCCAAAAAATTTTAAGGGAAAAATCAGCTTGCTTCTAATTTGTTCCAGCAAAATGGCTTTTTTGCGGCTAATTCGAGTGTACTACCAGTCATCTGGTATTTTTGGTTGGTAAAGTGAAAAAAAAAAACAATTTTTCTTATAATACGCTTTATTTTGGTGTGCATTATATCGCTTCAGGTTCTGTGACAAGGTTTTTGCTCAGTAATCTGAAAAAATTTTTTGAAAAAGGAGCAAATAATCATATACCTGTGGTTTGTTGCTTTCCTGTGCATTGTAGAGGAAAACTGCATCACACAAAAAAGAAAGTAGATGAAATTCTGAGAAAAACTAAAAGAAAAAAATTTTTCTAGGACCAATAGTTAAAAAGTTACGGTCTTTCCAAGAAACCCCATTTTTTCGATTTTTTGTTAAAAATCATAGCTTGTTTTTGCTTCTGTGTAGTGCGAATCCGGGGTGTCACACGTCAAAATAGTCCACAGCTGATGAATTAAACTAGACGTTATTATCTGTAATTATAAAAAATATATAATATCCTAACTATAATAGATCGCGAGTTATCATCTCTCAAAGTTGACCTTTTTCGGCCTATTTTTAGGGGTAAATGAGATGAGTTCAATTTTTTCAAAAAAGCTCGTTTCTGCATGAATTTACATTAAAGGTGCCAGAGGATGAATGAAAGTACATGAAATTACAAGTAATTTAAAAAAAAAAGAATGTTCTAAGCTTATTAGTTTCCGATTTACGGCCTTCCAAAAATCTCGGGATTTTTTCATTTTTAAGCCGAAAATCGGAAAACTTTGTTTTTTGGAAATAGCTCGTTTCCGAGACGTCATAGGAGAAAGTTCTGTGAAGATAAATTATAGTGGGTTAAAATCTGCGTAAATTAAAAAAAAAAGAATGTCCCAGCCTTAATTCACATTATTATTATTATTATTATTATTATTATTATTATTATTTATCAGCATTTGGAACTCGAAAGTTCATTGCCTCATCTACCCGAGACCGCCACGCGTCTCTTAATTCACATTAAAAAACAAAAATGCTTTTAGAGCCAAATTCATTGGGCGACAAAATCATCCGACTTCAGTTTAGTCCATGAATCCTGAATAAAAGAATTACACAAAAATGAAAAAAAGTTCATGGAAATCGGTTAATATCTTGACATATCTACGAAGAAAGAGAAGCATATTTTTGGTGCGACTTTCTAGTGTGGACTCACTACTAGAGTTGAAGATATCAACCGATTTTTACTATCTTTTTTTTGACTTTCTTGCAATTCAATTACCAAATTGATCCACCCTATTAAAATTCGTTTTAATAAGTTTTTACACAATTTTAATTTCTCTCAACTGGCTCTAATTTTCTAACAATGGGAAGGTCGCGCGACGCAGCAGTCCACCCGCATGAAGAGGTTAATTGTCCTCCCAAGGGGAACACAACTATGGCCATATTTTAATATTTCTGTGGCTCAATTGATTACAAATGAATAGTTAAGTCATTTCTTGTCAAGAAACAAAAAATTATTTAAACAAATGTTACCTCCTCGTGCCTGAAATATGCATTTTTCGACATTTTTGAGCTACAGTTTCTCCCAGGGAGACTTATTGAAAATTAAAAAAAATACCAATTCAATATTTACTGATTTTTTATGAATAAAAAATAAATGTTTAAACAAATATGCATTATTGACATTTTTTAATGCAATTTCTCTCACAGACTCTTATTACATCTTAAAAAAATACCAAATCGAAATTTACTGATTTTTTATGAATAAACAAATAAATGTATTTTAAACTCACAACGTTACTTCTAGCATGCAGCAGACTATACTGACGACCAGGACCAGGCCCGATCAACTCAATGGTAGAAATATGCAGAAGGATAGTCGACTGCAGCCTCAACAGTTGGCCGGCCATTCAGTTAAATGCATGTATGTATTAGGTCTGTGTACTGTATAACCTGCTCTTGAGTGTGT
>JBAGKK010516285.1:0-13589 GCA_037177015.1 Euceroptres primus
TGTATTTGTATATATATATATATATATATATATATATATATATATAGTTGTATATTTATACAACTAGTGTAACTGAATCAATTTTTAACCAAAAGTGAATGAATTTTCAACTAAAATAAATGAATTTTTAACTAAAAATAAATGAATTTTCAACAAAATGTATATGAATTTTAAACAATAGTAAATGAAAAGTGGTTGAAATTTCAAGAAATTGTTAAATTTTCAACCAAAAGTGAATGAATTGTCAACTAAAATAAATGAATGTTCAACTGAAAGCAAATGAATTTTCAACAAAAATTATATGAATTTTAAACCATAGTAAATGAAAAGTGGTTGAGATTTCAAGAAATTGTTAACAGTGTATGTTACTTTTTTTATAGAAATGAAAGGTGAGTCAACTTTTATTCACTTTTAAATCTCATTTTTTGAGAAAAATTACAAACAATACAAAGCATTCCCAGTTCTTATACATAAATTTTTTATCAATTTAAATTTATTAGAACAAATAAACATGAAGCAAATGTATAAATTGTTGAGAGTTCAATTGAATTACTAAATTATTTTACACTTCAATCATCTGGCTATTTAATTCTAACAATTTTTAGTTTACTTGAATAGAAAATTCGTTATTGTTATACACTTTATACATTTATAACTGCATGTTTGTTTTTCGATCCGCCAGCAAGTGGCAGCACTAACAGGACCTGTATCCCTTATAATTCCTCATATGCATCATAAATCAATAGATACAAAACAAAAATTAAAAAAAAAACTTTTAAACTATTATTCTATTTTTTCAATTTCAGTTAAAAGAAAAATATGTTTTGTTCTAAAAATATGTACTGAAACAAAATGTGACAGAAATAGCTGCATTTTATAGTCAAGAAAGTGTCATAATATGCACTTTATGCATTTATTTTATTTTTACGCGATATGGCTAACATTCATATATCTGGAAGAATACGAACTAACCCTCCAATCAAAAGAGAGTGCGAATACTGTAAAAAAATTATTTTGTAGATCTATTTCCAGTTCATATATCTTTATACTAAAATGTAAATTTTTGCTTGGACTTTTTATTTAAAAAATAACTTTTCTTATCACAACAACAATTCAAGCTCTCAATCACAGAAGCCATAAATAAATAATTATTAATAAATTGAACTGCAATAAATAAGAAAGATAAAAGTAATTTAAAAATAATGCTATGTTCACAAAAAAAAACCTTTTTGACTCCATCAGTGAAATTGTACCCATAACATCTCAAGTTACAAAATTTACGCAAATATTCAATTTTCTTATCAATTTTGTAATAAACCACAGTAAACCTTTTTCGAAACTTTCCCTGAAACTGTTTTAACGTCGATAAGTTACCGTATGCCAACCATTCAGGAATCTTTTTATAACATTTTTATTTAACTAATAAATAATATAAAAAATTTTTAAAACACAATCACTAATGTTTGAAAAATCACTAATAAACAAAGAAAATCAATAAATTATTAATTAAACAGTCGATAAAACAGGAACTTAACGGCTGAACTTTATCACCGCAGTCAATAAAAGCGAGAATAATTTATCCCGTCAGATTTTCTATTATTATTTCACCCCATTTTCACTTTGAAGAAGGGGTCGCTGCGATCTCTCGACTTTCCTTCTACCCCTATATTCAACTTGAATTCAACATTGACCGTCGCTCGGTTAGGGTTCGCGCAAACCTCAACATGACAGGCTCCCGTGAATTTCTTTTACATTTATCGCGAAATCACCGCGAGTCAACCGGTCAATTAAAAGACAGAATGTAATTTTTTTCCGATCTAAAAACGTATACGGGAAATTCGAGAAAATGAGCATTTCCCAGGATAGCGCTGCCACTATTGTGTGCAGGGAGGTCTTCGACGAGACCTCGCATCCGTCAAACGAAGGTGCGTGAATTAACATTTATAATTGTTTAAAATTTTTCCATTCCAGCATCTTATGTAAGTTACTTTTCATTTTTCCACCGAGGAATTACGTTCAAATCTAAAGTTGTAAATGTCTCTTTACTTCTATTTTGCAATACATTAATAATAATTTCAACAGATTACCAATAAACTTCTGATGCTGTTTCCTTCTAAATTGCAATTACAAATTTTGAAATATAAATCGTATTTACTATTATGTTTCAATTATAATAATATTTCAATTATTATGTTTAAATACATTAAAAATTGTTATTCAAAAAATTAACAAATCACAAGAAAAGAAATATCGAGTCCTACGAATCTCGCTAATTTTCCGTTTCTTCAATTTTTCAATATGTCGGATTCTTTTCTATTTTTTTCCTTCCACCCCCTTTAGACCAATCACTCAAAATATTTATGAATTTATTCTCAGACGTCCAAATATTCAATTTATTTAAGAATTTCAATTTCAATTCCATATTTCAACAGTTTTTTCTCACTTAATTACTGTCAAGAACATTACCGTAAAAAAGTGATGTAAAGGTCACGTCCTTGAGCAAAAGCTGGGACTGACGTGGTCACAAGTTCGAAGCCCGAGATCATATTAGCGAATTATCGCGAATTGCGTTAGCGAATACGATGTTTGTTAAAAAAAACTTTGTTTTCATCAGCTGTTAACACAAATTGCACATTTTATATTTTGCATTATCATTATTTTCGTTTCAGCTGATTATGTTCGATCCTATCATAATCAACTTTTCAAAGATTAATAAGTACAAGTTTTTTCCGTCCCTAACTAATGAACGAATCGCTATTTATAATCTTTTTTATTCAGGTCGACAAAGCGCTGATAAGCTGGCCGGTTTATACTCGTTATTTTATGTCTATATATATTTTTTTCTACGTAAGAATATAAGCATTTCGGTAGAGAAAAATAAAAATTGTCCAGAGCAGGATGGCGTCTGGAAGACGACCTACTTTTTCATGGATGAATCCCTGGATACGGAAGGAAGTCGGATTTATTGGTTATTGACACGTGAATGGGAACCCATCTTGAAAATAATAGATCCTTTTAACATTATTTATCATTTTAGCTATTGGAAAACATCCGCATTTTTTTGCTGAATTACTTCATTGTGTACTATTTCTTGAGAAATACTATTTATTAGCTTGCACTTTAATTATGAAATTGTTACCTTTATAATTAGAGTAAAGAATGTGACATTCTAAATTAATGACTTCATATTAGCACTTTGTTGTCAACTGCGATTTAGTTCCTGAAGGTTTTTATAGATGAGCTTTTACACTTTCGCAATGCATTTTCTGGCTTGATTCACAGCTGGTCTTTGTTTCAAAAGAAAGCTTATATTTATTATTTAATTGAGCAGGAAGATAGCCAATTTAGAAATAATTGAACGTGACTGTTTATGTATTGCAATTTAGAGACTCTGCAACGAAAATTCCTTTTTAAATATCTTTAATTATTTTTTTTCGCTTCAAACGAGGAAATACTATAAATTCGTCAATATTTACACGTGTGGCAATATTAACCGATTATATTCCTCATTTATTCATGGCAATCTTGACAAATACAAAAGACCGTCTTGTCTGAGTATTTCAAATTAACGCAATTAAGTGAGTTTCGCTGATATAATGAACTGAGCATTTATCGCTTATTACTTTCGTCTAGCAGATAAAGTGTAATAAAATATATTTTTTTCAAAATGCACTGAAAATCCCGAGAGACCACTTTCGTGCGACTAATTTAATGAGTCGAGTGATCCAATTGGCAGAGATAACTGGGAAACAAATGTGAGGAAATCAGTGATTGAACGCAGCCAAATTATGCGTGGATGAGTTGTCTTGTTTATTTACATCGTCTTTATTGCGAGTTCTGCGCTCTTCCTACAGCGAATCTACAGCATGTACAGGGCTGCGGAAAATCAATAGAGTCCGCACTGCGGCTAAAATTTTGTCGTCTTTGCCAACCTCCCACGCCTTTCTTTAGGAAAATTTATTGTTATAAATTGTCCTTTTATTGGAAAAATGTATTTTTTCAGTGCAGGTAGTTAATTGATTTTTAAGTGTTGAAACCACTGAAGCGTAAGGGTTTCGCCTGGTGTAGACGATTGCCATGGCAATTGGTACAAACTTGTTCAGTCAGGGACAGCTGGTGTCCTGGCTCACCCCCACGTACCAGCTCACCTGTCAAGCTGCCTTGATGGAATTTTTAATCGTACTTTTTTCAAGCCTTAATCATCATCTTGTGGACTATTCTGAATTATTTCGTAGATTCAGGGAAGAGGGAGGAGAAACGTCCATTCGCAGGGCTTCTTTGTAATTGTGACCTAAACCCAGAGGCTAGGTTTTTAAACTGAAAAATCATTTGTTTTCATTTATGAAAAACACTCAGTTTTCATTTATGAAAAACACTCAGTTTGCCAATAAGAACTAGTGCAAGCCAGTCTTTGTTTTGCTGCAGGGAAACGGATTGCTGAATGTGCGTTCCAAAGGCCAGAGAAGATATGAGCATTAGGGTGCTTTAAGAAATCGATGTTGTTTACTTCTTTTCTTTACAATAGAGTTCCTCTAATGGATTCACAAACATTTACGGGTATTTAGTAAATGTGGTCAAATATTTTCTTACTTCGGTCAATTATTATTTCTATTTTAAAGATTTCTTTGTGATGTTTTATCTACAGTAGAGTGGTCCAGTAATTAATTTGTTTTCTTTTAATTGCCAACCCCTCATTTTGTGTTATTCTGTGAAAGCAATATTTGCCTAATTATTGGAGATTCATTTTTGAAGTAAATGCATTCCAATAACGTATTTTAATTTTAATTATAAATTATATGAAAGTGAAATAAAAATTTCAGGTGAAAATCATATAAAAAAATTCCATTACACAAAAGTGGGAAATACTACCCTTAAAATAAACACTTTTCCCTTCTTGCATCCTTAATAATTCAGGGGATGATACATTTTCTTTGTTCAAACTGTTTTTTCTGAATAAATAAAGACTCACATTAACCAAAAAAAATGAAATAAGAAAATGTATATAAAATGGATGCAATTAAAACCTGGATTATTATTAGGAAAATAGCTTAGGAAAGGAAATTTTGCATTATTATTCAGAAATTGCGCTCTCTAAATCTGAATTAGTAAAAATTCGATCACTAATTCACTTTAGTGAAAGTTTCTACTGATTATTAGTAGTGTTTGACTAAAACTTTAGTGAAAAGTTTAAAACTACTTTTAAGAAATAGTGAAATACGACTAATAATTAGTAAAAAATTCCACTAAATTAAATTAGAGACCGTATTTTCACTAATTCAAATTTAGGGAGCGTATACTTAAAATTACTTTAAAGTTCTTAAGGGATAACTTTTGGTGAAATTAGGAATGTATTTGTGTATAGCATAAAATATTTTTTAAAATCTCAAAAAATTATGAAAATCTTGTTTCACCGAATAGTAAATACATCCTTAATAGTTGCATCCGAATAGTTTGCATCCTTAATAATTCAGAGGACATTTTCTGTCATAAACATTTTCTTTGTTCAAACTATTTTTTTCTGAATAAATAAAGACTCACAATAACTAAAAATAATTAACATTTTCTTTTTTCAAACTATTTTTTTCTGAATAAATAAAGACTCACAATAACCAAAAAAAAATGAAGTAAGAAAATGTATATACAATGAATGCAATGAAAACCTAGATTATTATTATGAAAAATAGTTTGAGGAAAGGAAATTTTGCATTATTATTCAGAAATTGCGTACATTTAAAATTACTTTAAAATGTTTAAGGGATAACTTTTGGTGAAATTAGTTTGGTGAAATTAGTATTTGTGCATAACGTGAAATATTTTTAAAAATCTCAAAAAATTAGGAAAATCTTGTTTCACCGAATAGCACAAAATCAGAGGGTGAGAATTTAAAGTATTAACTTTTTTTGTACCACCATAACCTGCGGTACATTTTGATATTTTGTTACATTTTATATTTAACGATTTAATTATTATTAATATAATTAAATCACACGTTAATTATTAATAATTAATCATCAATTATTAATTATCATTAATTAACTAGTTTCAAATCTTACATTATTGATTCAGTATTTCGTGGATTTTTAAATAATGCAAGGAAAATAAAAAGTATAAAAAGAAGAGATGATCGATTATTCAGGAATTGCTCTACATTTTTAGGATGCACAAAAGAAATAAGAATTTCTTATTATTCCTCAGTGCAGAAATGCTAGACGCAGAATAATGAAACGTTGAAAGAGTAGGTAGCTCGAAAGGAAACTGGGTGAAATATCCAAATTTATATACGCATATCGATTTCATCATAAATCTGGTACTTTTGTGTTATCTGAAAGGGAGCAGTTTCTGGCAAGGGACACATTACTTCTCATCAAATACTTCAGAAATATGTTAGTGGTTTCCCTCAAACTTAAAAATTTTCCTTCCTCTTTGAGAAATTTTTAAATACCCAGAAATTGAAAGAAATTTTTTTATACAAAAATTAAGGAAAGCTAAATCTGTTTTTTAAATCTTTTATACACTTTTTAATAATAATCAGAAAGAAAAGATGGTTATTCAATATTTTCCAGATGTAAACTTTTGAATATAAAAAATATTAGATATTTTCTTTTGAGTTCAAGTAAGTAAAACATGAAGTTTATGATATTTTAGTAACAGTAAGAGTTAGGATTTTTCAAAAATATTCATGTCGAGACGTCTAAAGATGGTAATATTGACCTAGTCTTAGAAAAAAATACAGTATAAAAAGTTGTGAATTGCAGTCACGCTCTACCTTGAATATATTGTCACAGTTCGTATTTTCTAAATCTACATTAGTATCCACATGGCAAGCGGTAGCGGTTGGTACCATCTCTTCCAAGCTCAAAGTATTAGTTTCGCAAGCCTTCTGCAGTGCAGAAGGCTTGACTATAAAAAAATATGCAGTATTAATACAAAATGAAGAAAAAATATGAAGTATTACTAAAATTTGAAGAAAAATATGATTCTAAATTATTCACAAAAAACTATCACTCAGCGGATAAATATGGTATAAAACTGTAGTTATTTTTATTGAAATGTAATAATTGATTTACATTGAAATTCAAATTAAATTAAAACAAATTTTAAATGAAATTAACAGTTGAAAAAGAGCAAATGAAACTACTAAACTCTCTCTGCTAAAATGCAATTTTAATGAGGTATTCAGTTAAAATGTGTACTCGAAAACTTCTTTTGAATAAATGAATTTCACTAATGACTACTTTAAATGCTCTCTTGATAATTTTCTTTAAGTTAAAGCAATCATTTATGAATTAAAATCACATTTAATCACATTTCGTTGCAAAAAATTTCTTGAAATCTTTATAGTCAATCATGGACAAATATCTTTACAATGTCTTTATACACCAAGGCTATTCCTAAAGAGTAATAAAATATCCATTAAAGTGTTCAGACTAATAATTGGATTTTTTTATTTCTGTCTTGAAAAAAATGATAAAGTACTTCATTGAAGCTTTTAAAATAGTCAATTAATTCAATGAGCATTTAATCGATTTAGCAATGGAAAAGGTACATTATATACCTGAAAGCATTGTCACATGAGTATTAAGTGCTGAAAGGAAAAAGGTCAAGTGTGTGGTAATAATTCTAAAGAGAATTCAAAGAAATGTCAAGTCTTTCGACCCAATTTTGCGACACAATTCGCCAAATGTTTATTTTCCAGATGTTGGAGCTTTTTTTAATCCTTAATTGTTTGACAGTTTTATGGAGATGCTTTAGTTGCTTTGTAATTAAAAATTGTAATTGTAATTAATTAGAATTGAACTATATCACTAATTACGTATACTAATTTTGAAAATACCATTTTTCAATAAAAACTTAAAGTATAAAACAGCAACAGCAAAAATTTAGTAAGATTAAAGGTACAAATTTAAAAAGAACTTGAAAGCAATTTTTGCATTGCTTACTACGAAAAAATATATTTTTTCTTTTTAAATCCTTATACAATGAAATTGTAAAGAATAAAAATTCTGTCTATAAACGTTCAAGTGAAAATGTGTAGGACAGAAATTTTTTATGCTAATTTTCACCTAACTGATGGGCTTTCACCTAAAATCCTTGTGGATATTTTTAATACGTTCCTGTTTAGATAATTCTATACGGAATGTCATGCGGAATTTTAAGTACATAAAATTCTATATTGTACTAAAACATAAAATTCCTTTCATTATAGAATTCTATACGGAAATAGAAACACTACGGCGTGATTTCCATTGAATTTTTTCCATCTAAAAATATCTCTAAATTTTCCTAATAGATTTCATACAAAAAGATTTCCCTTTTGGAACTCGAATTCGCGTTGATTGACAAATCAATCAACTGTAAGAGTTGACAAATCCATCGATGCGGATTTGAATGTGAAAAAAATCTATTGAAACCATTCCATTCAAGTTTCATAAGTGAAATTCCAAACAATTTAAATCAATTTTTTAAAATTCAAATAAAAAACTTGTTTAAATCAAAGAAGGTGCGTACAAACTTGTTTGAATCAAACAAATCGTTTTCTCAGTGTATGAAATGGTTTCAGCAGCATTGTTTCGCTTAGCAAGGATCACAGTCAGTCCCCTATTCCTATTTTTTCCCCTTTTCCCTCTTTTTCTCAAAATCCCCTAACATCCCTTAAATTGTGATATTTCCTCCTTTCTCCCCATTTTTTCGAAGTTTTTCAATATTTTTTTCAATAAAATTCAACAAAAAATGTTTCAATAAAATTTTTTTCAATAAAAAATTGAATTACATTCAATAATGGTGATTGCCAAATTCCCAACTATTATTGGGAATTTCCATGAAAATGTTCGTGCGTCACGATTCTTTAATGAATGTAAAAAAAAACACATTATAATTGGGACTGGAATTTTTTCATATTATGCTTATTAATAGTTACCACAAGCTTTCGAAACCTCAAGTTCTTTTTAGTTTAAACGAATAATGAGGTTTTTGATATTAATTAACGTGATATGACGTACACACGTTTTGTCCGCTTTTTCATGAAAATGCCCTATTAATTAATTTTTTTATCATTTAAAAATAAAGTTTTGAATATGCTTTAAGGACATTTGACACATTATGATGTCATGTAATACGAATAAGGGTTCTAACTTTCTTTTATAAAAATTAAAAATGATGAAGTTCATCTTATTACATAAGCCGGAAAGTTAAGGTTAGACAATTTGCAGTTCATGTCTGAGTCCTCTTTTGCATTGATTATATGTTTGTCATTGCATGGGATGACTCTTTGAAATCTGCAAATTCCTAGTCAAATGAAAAATTTATTTGATATTTATTAAAATTAGCTAGATATCTTTGAGGGACACAATAGTAAAAGGTTCTTGAGATATTCTCTTAAAAAAATTTCCCTCTTTTTTAAAAAAAATTCCCTTTTTTCAAAAAGATATCGCCCTATTTCCCCTAAAATTGAACTATTCAATCGCTGTGATCCCTGACTTGGGAATTCAAGTTCCAAAGGGGAAATTCGACATGCGAAAATGAGATCAAAAAGCTAATGAATTGTAATAGCATTTTCTGCAATTGCGTGTTGTAGAAGTAATTGAATACGCTAAGCGTCTGGGAATCGACCCGGATGCAGAACCACACCTCTTGGATTTGGCCCGAGAAGGTCTCATGGCGGCGCTACCAAAGGGTTGGTCACCCTGTTTTCACGAAGCCTCCGGTGCCTGGTATTACTACCAAGCGTCAACGGGGACCACCACCTGGGAGCATCCTTTAGACGCAGTTTACAAGGAACTTGTTGCTCAAGCGAGGGCTGGTAACCGACAGATGAGCGTCGGTACGATTGTCTAAGTTTCCTTTATTTCTCTACCACCCACTAATTATTTTCCTCCCTACTTCTCATTTTTTAATTGTCTTTCAACAAATCTCACATTTCCGATTCTTTAGTTTGATAAAAAACACAATTCCTCATTCTAAATTATTTTCAATTATCTGCCTATTAAGTAAATTAATCTACCCTAAAATTAACGAAGATGGAAACAAAGGAAGAATTCGACTCGAGAACGCTAAAAAATGGGTTCCAAGAAATAAAAGAAAACTTTTCTCCTTCTGAACGAATTTTAAGCCCAGGAAAAAAAGTCGCGTCACTCGAATTGATATATTTCTTGAGTCTCTTCTGATTCGTTGAAGCGCATCAATTTGTGTCCTCTATGAAGCATTTGTATCTATCGACTTGTAAATAATCAACTACGATTCCGTCTAATTATCTTCCGTCAGATCGAGATTTCTTGCTCACAGTATTGTACACATTGTGTCATTAAGAAATCGAGAGTGTCTCGTGCAAAACTATTGGTTTTCATTAACAAGATATAATAAGATATAGAGATAAAAATAAATCAACGTTAATCTATTATTACAAATTCTAAGAATGGTTACACTATTACAAATTTTATAGATCGTTATTCGGCTCTTAAAGATTCTATAAATGGTTCTTGATACAGTGGTGTTAATATCTCTATATATTGCATGTTATTACTAGTCCGAGAGTCAGAAAAAGTTAGGTCAGCATCAGATAGTGTTAAGTCAAATCAATCGCGTCTGTAGAACTTTTTGCAGTCTGATTCCAAAGTGTCTCGTGTTTTCGACGGTTTCTGCAATTCGAAGTAAAATATTTTCTACGCGTCACTGACCATCAAAGCACCTGTCGCTGTTGACACGTGGAAATCCCCCTTCGCGTACAACGAGCATCCACTTTTCCCTTTGGCTTTAAGGAACCGACAAAGAATGGTAGATTGTTCGTAAGAAAGGCTTTTTCGCAGACGAAGACTCTAAGACGACAGCCAAGGACCTCGAATCCCATGAAGAAGCGACCTTGCCCAAGGAGAGCATCTCTAGCAAGTCACTTCCGCCTCAGACCAAGATCCCCATGAAGCTGGTGCCTCTAAAAAAGCCCAAGAGTGATAGAACCGGATCTAGAAAGAGGGAATCCTCTTTGGAAAAATTCCAAAGTTCCAAGAATTTCGAGACAGATAATCAAAATGAGTCGCAAGTGACTTCACTTGTGATGGATCGAGCCTCCAAGGACTACACGAATCTCAGGTTTCAAGATCCCAGATTTTATGAAAGTCCAAAAGTGTTAGATTCACCTAAAAAGGGATTGGATTTAAAGGAAGTCCTTAAAAGGTCTGAATCCCTCAGTCCAAGGTATGAAAAAGAATGGGAACAACTTACCAGCAAGTTTAGCTCTGAAGAAAACATCATTGATATTGATAGACTCAGTGCAAGTTCTCTTGCCAAGGCGGATAAGTCAGCAGAGTCTTTAGATAAGAAGCATCCAAGGCAGAAGGAGCTTACACTCACTGGTGGTGGCTCAATTTTTCTTAAAAGCAACAGAAGCAGGGATACAACTCCGAGTCAGGACGGTGGAAAGTTTGAAGATTTTCAGATTCTGTCCGGGGAAATGGCGATGAGCAGCTCATCTGGTGATAGGCTGAAATCCATCCTTCGGGAAAAGGCCTACGAAGATGGTAAGTTTTTCTTCAAACGATTTTCATTCTTCTCTTATTGTTAGAATTTTAATATTTGCTCTAAACTTATATTATCTGTATAAAAGGGGGCCCATTTAAATTCTACTTATTTTTTTCAAAGGTCTTACCTCCTAAAGTTAAACATTTTAACAAAATAATGAACCCCTATTTTTTTAAATAATGTTTTGGTACCTCCGCAAGGAACTTAAAGTTATAAATACGGTAAAAAATTTTTTTTCTAAAAATGAAAAAATAGGCGGTAATTTTTTTGGTTTAAGGAAAACTATTAGAATTAGACGGTAAGACCTGAGAAATATTTTAAAATGGGGTGCCAAAATAATCTAAATTTTGAAGCCTGATCTTCCTAAGATTTTTCCTTATAAGAAAAAAACATCCTATTTTTTGTTTTTGACAAGAAAAATATTTTAGAGGTCGCTCAAGACGCATGAAGAGAAAAAAACGACTTTTTCCCCATTCTCTCTAAAACTGTTGGTTTTATCGAAAAAATATACATGATAAAAGATGTTTGTTTTTTTTAGCGAACATTTTTTGTTTATACACTCGAATCCCGGTTTAAGATATTCCTAGAATTTCGTTCTGTTGCATTCAGAAGATGCGCGGGTCCGAGGATAGAGAGGGAGGCACGGTCGTCGAGTAGTAATCAAGCAGTACCGCAGCAACAGAGCGAGCAGTAACAATTCGCCTTTTGCACTTATTTTTAAAAACACGTTGAAATTTTTTCTTTCATTAATTTTTCATCGTCATTTAAGAATTTTCATCCTTTATGGTAAAAAATTTACATGCGTATATAATTCAGTTTCATAATTCATATTATTTCTACATAATTCATATTATTCCGACTGAAAGTGGTTCGTACAGCCCTGACTGTTTGTGTTCAGACGCGCTCAAGGACTCTCCCGGTTTAAGATAGACAATACCCAAAACCCATCTTAAACCTGGATTCGAGTGCACTTTATTTGTCCCAGAACCGATTTAGGTTCAGTAAATCACTTAAACGTTGAGAAAAACTCTTTTTTACCATTTTTGTCTGAAACTTTTGATGAATATGAAAATGAATTCAAAATTCACTTCAAAATTTCACTTTTGATGAAGTGAAAATAAATTGCATAGAAGGTGAATGTACTTAAAATGAACAGCTTTTGTTTCAAATATTACATGTTAAGACTGTTCATTTAGTGAAATTAATAGTTTTATATTTTCTTTTAAGAAATACGTATTATTTTGTTGATTTAAAACTTTCTTGATATAAACATTATTTATTATAAACTCTTTTTAGCTAGTAAATGATCATTTTTTTATGTTTTTATTACATTGTTAATATAGAAATAAGTTTAATCTGATTTTAATCCCTAAGCAATAGTGGACTTTTTTGAATCATTACATTTTTGGCGGTGTTGTTCGACGACCTGCACAGTTTTTGGTCTTCTTGATTCGAAGGGCTTGAGTTGAATAACAATAAGGGACCGTACTTAAATTACGTAGCGTTAATATATTAGAGAAGGAAATATGATTCCCGTGCATCTGAGAGAGACAGGAATATACGACAAGCGTTACGTAATTTAAGTACGGTCCCTAACACTGTAAAATTTCACAAACCGCAGAACGAAGAAGTGCCAGTCCGGGCTATGATTTTCTAACAGTAAAAAATAAAAATGGTTTAAATGTAAAAAATTTAACATTTTTTACACAAAGAAAAGAGCAAAAAATAATTGCAGTGACTTTCCATGCAAGCGTGAAGTTCAAAACAGTACTTACTGCAATTCGTCGAACAACACCGCCAAAAATTTAATGATTCAAAAAAGTACACTTTTGTTCAGGATTGAAATCACATTAAACTTATTTTGATATCAGCAATGTTAAAAAAATATAAAAACAATGATAATTGACAAGCTAAAAAGTGTTTATGGTGAAAATAAAAAATCGTCAATATTCACGTAATAATTTTTGTTGAACAAAATATTTCTAATTTGATTCAGGCACGTTTTTACATTCTCATCATATGAAAAGGTATTAGATTTGTGTAAAATTTGACCCCCCCCCCCCGTTTTTGTCAAATGT
>JBAGKK010516296.1:0-11334 GCA_037177015.1 Euceroptres primus
TGAATTTTCATGAATTTGACTTAAATTTCAGTTACGGTAACTGAATTTTCTTAAATTTATCTAAAATTTACCAAATTTTCAGTTACATGTAACTGTATAAAGCTTCAGTTACCTGAACATAAAATTTTTTCTGTTACAGTATCGGAATTTTAAGTTACAAGTTTCAGAATTTTCAGTTACAGGTTTCAGAATTTTCAGTTACAAATGTCGTAAAATTACGAAAATGTAACTAAATTTTCAGATACTTGTAACTTACTTTTCCTAAATTTTTCTTAAATTTACCTAATTGTAACTGCAATTTTCCAAACTGTAACTGAAATTTCTAAACGGTAACTGCAGAAAGCTTCAGTCTCACGTCTCTGAAAATTGCCACAGATATTTCTAACAGTGTATTTAACCTCAGAAGTAATTATCAGAATAATACTGAAAAGTTAATAATTCTGATATTATTTAATTAAATCAAGTATCAAAAACAATAAAATAATGTAAATCACCTTTCTGATTAACTTTTTACTAAAAATTTTCATTGTAAATAGTCTAATTATAAGCATTGTGTGATATGGCGTTTTTTTCCGAGAAAATAATGTAAATCACCTTTCTGATTAACTTTTCACTAAAAATTTTCATTGTAAATAGTCTAATTATAAGCATTGTGTGATATGGCGTTTTTTCCGAAAAAAATAATGTAAATAACCTTTCTGATTAAATTACTAAAAATTTTCACTGTAAATAGTCTAATTATAAGCATTGTGTGATATGTCGTACTATAATCCCGAGAAAAAATTAATTTTTTGAATCTCATATTACGCCATGTCCAAAACCAGTTTTCTAGATCTGCTAAAATACATCCATAATAATAGTAAAATTTGTGCTAATATGTTCTTGATCACGCATTATTTTTGACTGATAAACTTATTTTTACATATAAATACATTTTAATCGAGTTAAACTTTGAATGATTTTAATACATTAACCCTTTGAGGGGCACATTTTTCGTATGCATGAAAACAGTTTTTTATGCATCCAATGACTACTTTAGGATCTAAAGAAGCAAAAAAAATTAACATCAGAAAATTGAGATTTTTCGCTCTTCTCAATTTTTTTTCTCGAAAACTAATAATGATTTCTTATTTGAAAACCAGCATACAAAATCGCAAATTTACTGAGAAAGTAAAAAAATATTTTTTCAATCTTATAGTGCCAAAAATAACTTAGTTATACTCGAAAAGTTGCAAAAACCAAGGTGGTACGTATACGTACCACTGCCCCTCAAAGGGTTAAATACTACATCTGAATACAGTTAAACTTTGAACCTCATTTTTTCAGTTTTGCAGTTGAGGGACATGGCGTACTATAATTCTGAGGTGTTTATAATTTATCTAAATAGCCCTTTATAGAAATAGCCCCTTATAAACATATAGCTTATAGCCCTTTATAAACATAAAGGGCTATTTCTCAGACATCATTTATCTCAATGAACTGGTTACAAATTGATCTTGTTCTGTTTATGAAAGGTTAGATGTCCACCCCAGAATGTTATGAGCTCATGAAATTGAATCCGAACTATCACAACTATAACTCGGTACACGACAGAGAAACCTAATTTGCGAGAAAGTTATGATCCTAAAATTTCCGAAACAAAGCCTTCGAAAGCATAGAAGTTTCAACTTGGTAGAAGCTTAATTAGCAGTTGGTGTTGATAACAGTTCGGTACTTCATTAAATTATAAGTTTTCTCAAAAGATTGATTCTGTAAAGATACTTTCCTTACAACAGTTTCCAGAGTTTCTTTTACTCGGCATTTTATTCTATTCATTGTAATAAATCCACTGTATTCACGAATTCAAGAGCCATTCTTTAAAAAAAAATCGACCTTGAAGTTCTCTCTCAAAATCCAATTAAATGTGAATCCATTGCAGCTAGATTCACCCCTGTTGGTCCTACAGAAGGGTGAGACTTCCGACATCCCGACATAGTCTCCGAATGATTAACGAGGGTATTAGTCTGCGGTTCGACGAAGTGCATAATGGTGTTCGTGCCACTGGTGGTCGCTGAGAAAATTAAAGCAACCATGGAAAACCTTGTGCAAACCTTCATCCTCATACCTTTCCACGTTTACATGAAAAATTTAAGTTAAGCCCACCTAGTCGTCTCGTTTTACCCGAGACCCTATCCTCTCAATTAATTAATTTTTTATCTTGCCAAGAGCCATGCAAATCGTCATCCAACCTCGTCACTTCTGGAATCTGGGGTCACTATTCGCAGATTGCGTTACATGCATACATTCATGTGTGAAGTGGGAGGGTATAGTGCAAATGAACTTAGCTACTCGTGGTATGTTGGTTTCTAGGAGTACGAGGATGAGGTCTCAGATGCAATTCAGAGAATCCCAACTATAGGGTACAGTTGCCTAAGACCCTTTTACATATTTTCCGAAAATTTTCGATTTTAAGGAACTTCAGAAGCAAAATCGATTACTGATGTAATAGTTTCATGTTTGCTTTACAAAGTTCATATGCTTAAAAGTTCAAAAAATGTTTTAAAAGTAATAAATTTCGATGTTGCAAAAAAGATGTATTTTTTCCATCTGAGGCAACCCGGTATCCTAAGAACCCTTTTAAAAATAAAAAAAAGCTATGTAATTAAACACTAGATATTGATAAATTTTATTCGTAGTGTACTGGTTAAACATTTTCTGTATACTTATGACATATTATTCATGCAAAATTTATTATAAAACGTAAAATAAGCGTTAAATAATATCTAGCAGCACAGTAAAAACTATACTTTCCTTTCAGGTATGATTTTTTTGGTGTTCCTTTCCTTTCGGTATGATTTTTTGGGTGTTCTAATATGATCTTCGGTTGTTCTATATGACATCTGATCAACTTCATTTTGGAAAATGATACCAGATTCGATTTTGTTTGCATTCACAATCATGCTATTTTGATTCAGAAATCTAATATAATCTTCAGTTGTTCTATATGACATCTGATCAACTTCATTTTGGAAAATGATACCAGATTCGATTTTGTTTGCATTCACAATCATGCTATTTTGATTCAAAAATCTAATATGATCTTCAGTTGTTCTATATGACATCTGATCAACTTCATTTTGAAAAATGATACCAGATTCGAGTTTGTTTTCATTCACAATCATTCTATTTTGATTTAGAAATCGTAATTCTTTTATTCTGGATTAATAGGCTAAACTGAAGTCGGATGGTTTGGTTGCCCGATCTGTTTCCATGCCAAATTTGGTTCTAAAAGCATTTTTATTTTTTAGTGTGAGAAAACAAGTATTAATAAATATCACGAACTTAATATTTATAAAAAGTTGTAAAATAACGTTATTTTATAATATGTTATTTTATAATATTTATAATAATATAATAATTTTATAATAATGTTATTCATCGTAGATCAATAATTTACT
This sequence comes from Euceroptres primus, assembly GCA_037177015.1. NCBI lineage: Eukaryota > Metazoa > Arthropoda > Insecta > Hymenoptera > Figitidae > Euceroptres > Euceroptres primus. The sequence goes on from JBAGKK010516296.1 coordinate 3,438, forward strand.
GATATAAAGTAAATATACATCATATTTTAAACAATTTCTTGTTCATGATCAAAAAGCAATAAAGAAGTTAGGAAAGGTACTAATTATGGCGGAAAATTTAAATATCTGACATATTTTCGGTGTACCGTTGGTAATTTATAGATAAATCAGGTATTTTAGGCTAAATCAGGGATTTTAGGATAAATCAGGCTTTTATCAGCAGTTTTTTAGCCTAACCGGGGCCCGTCTTAGGAATTTCGCATGTTTACAATTTTTTAAATATTTTTATTAAACAGCATAAAAATTAATAAAACGTAAGTAACAATTACAAAGTTTACAAAATTATCTAACAAAAAAAACATTCAAATCTCCTTCAAATCATTTGAAGTTATTAAATCACAACTTCTAAAACAGGTAAAAGTTCGTTCTGTAATGTACAAAAATAATTTTTCCTTTTTGTTTTCGTTAATTTACTTCCAATGTAATAAAAATTCTTTCAAAATAACTAGAATTCTGCTGAGCATATATCTTCGTACATAAGTGATGAATATAATACAAAAATTAATACAAAATTACTACAAAATTAATACAAAAATATTAAGGGTGGCCCGTCTTAGGGAATTTTCCCCTACATTAAGGTGGTCCTTCTTTATAGAGTGATTTTTTTAATTCGTTTCCTTTCATTGGCGGAATTTATTCATATACCCAAGAAAAGAAACTACACCAAATTTTAGTCAACTCGGTTAATATTTACCCACCAAACATGGGCCTTGAAATTTTCTATGGAATTTACATGGGAAAAATTACGCAAAAACAAAAAATTTGCATAACTTTTTCAATTTTTATTCGAATCATTCTATTTCCGACAGCAAAAATTTTCATGGGATCCTTAAAATATCTTTATAGTCAAAAACTCAAAATTTTGGAAAATCACAAAGTAGTGGCCATTTAAATGGGCCCAAAAATGCTATTTCTTAAAGTTATTAACAAAGAATGACCAAAAATTGTGGAAAAATGTAATGATTTATTCTCAAGCGAATGCAAGATCTCAAAATACAAAATTTTGAAAAAATGCAAAATGTCGGCTAATTCAAAATAGACAAAATACCTTTTTCCCACAGTTTTCAATGTAATACTTTTAAACTTCGAGAAAACAAACTATTTGGCTTCAGAAATTACGTGATAATTTTAAAAATCTAAAATTTTGAAAAAATACAAAATGGCGGACACTTAAAAATTAAAAAATATTCCATTTTTATAGTTTTCAACGAAATACTTTGAAACTTTGTAAAAATAAAGTGTTTTGCTTCAGAAACTAGTCGATAATTTTAACAATCCAAAATATTGAAAAAAACAAAATGGTATCCAATTCAAAATTTAAAAAAAGCTTATCTGGCAAATCGTAAGCTGAATAAAATCATACCGAAATAATATTATTATTAATAATAATATTCAAGACACTGCATAAATAATATTTTTTTGTTTGAGCGACTAAGAACCATTCATAGTCGAAAAATTAATTTTCTGAACCGTATCAAAGTCTGGGCCTTAATGTCTCTATTTGAAATATTTTAATTCTTTTTATTTAGATGTAAGTACTCCGTTCTTCTTGTACTTTTCATTAAACGGTTACCATTCAAAAATATGAAAATAAATCTCTCCCTTATTTTCTCGAATTATCTTATAGGTTCTGAATCAACATTTTTTTCTGATAAAGTTTAAAAGTATTTCGTTGAAAACTTTCGTAACAAGTTTTTTTAAATTTTAAATTGGCCGCCATTATGGATTTTTTCAATATTTTGGATTTTTAAAATTATCAAGTAATTTCTGAAGCCAAACATTTTCTTTTTACGAAGTTTCAAAGTATTACGTTGAAAAATGTAAAAATGAGCTTTTTTTAATTTTAAATGGGCCGCCATTTTGTATTTTTTTAAATTTTGGATTTTCAAATTTATCAAGAAATTTCTGAAACCAAACATTTTGTTTCCCGAAGTTTAAAAGTATTACGTTGAAAACTGTGGGAAAAAAGTACTTTTTGAGTTTTGAATTAGCCGACATTTTGTATTTTTTAAAATTTTAGATTTTGAGATCTTGCATTCGCTTGAGAATAAATTATTAAATTTTTCCGCAATTTTTGGTCACTCTTTGTTAATAGCTTTAAAAAATATCTTTTTTGGGCCCATTTAGATGGTCGCCATTTTGTGATTTTTTTTCTATGGGATTTAAATTAAATAAATTAAATTAAAATTAAATTAAAATTAAATTAAAATTAAATTAAATTAAAATTAAATTAAAATTAAATTAAAATTTAAATTAAATTAAATGAATTAAATTTAAATTAAATTTTGAATTTTTGACTCTAAAGATATTTTAAGCATCCCCTGCAAATTTTTGTTTACGGAGATAGAATGATTCGAATAAAAATTGAAAATGTTATGCAGATTTTTCATTTTTGCGTGATTTCTCCCATGTAAATCCCATGGGACATTTCAAGGCCCATGTTTGGTGGGTAAATATTAACCGATTTGGTTCAAATTTGGAGTTAAAATGAATTTAAAAAAATAAGGACCACCTTATTACACATTTTTTAAAAAAAAGGATCACAGTCAGTCCCTTATTCCCGTTTTCCCCCTAGTTTTCTCAAGATCCTCTGAAATCCCTATTTTTGAGAATTTTTCCCCTTTTTTGTTCAAAGTTCCAAATAATTTTCCAATTAATAATCCAATATTGAATAGAAATTTGTGAGATTTATGACATTTATGGCCACAATATTAAAAAGCTTTGAGGATCAGTCTTTTAAAAACTTCAAAACTTTGTCCAAATTTTTTTTTTTTAATTGTAAAATATTCTAGAATGACTCTAGATCTTTTAGACTCTTTCAATGTCTTAAAATTTTCCATAATCAAATCTTCTAAACTCTTCCATAACCGTCTAATATATTCTGGGTTTTCTAGAATCTTTTCTAGAAACTTTTTTTCTGGGTTCTCTTATAATCTTATAAAAATTGAAAAAATCCCCCAAAATTCTTTAGTATTTCAAAACATATTCTAGATTGTTCCAGAATCTTCTAGAATCCTTCAGAATATTCTGTACTCCATAATTCTGCAGAATCTTTTAGAATCCTCAAGAAGAAAAAAATTTGTTGAATTAAAACATATTTTAGACTGTTCCAGAATCTTCTAGAATCTTTCAGAATATTTTGAACTTCAGAAGTCTGCAGAATCTTTTCGAATCCTCAAGGAGAAAAAAAATTGTTGAATTAATAGAGGCTATCTGTTGAAATATGGACAGCAGATTTTTTGTTTTATTTACAGAAATTTCTGTTAAACTAACAGATGGTTAGTAAAAACAGATTCTGTAGAATCAACAGGAACTTCTGTTAGGTTCACATATTTTCAGAAAAATTATAATTCCATTAACCTAAAAGACATTTCTGTTAGTTCTACAGATATATCTGTTAAATTTACTTACCATCTGTTAGTTTAACAGAAATTTCCATAAATGTGAAAGGAAAAATCTCCTGCCCCTATTTCAACGAATGACTTCTACTAATTTTACAGATTTTTTTCTCCGTGCACCAAAATCTGCAAAAGACTCCCATAATCCTCAACAATCTTCTAGACTCTTTTCAAAACTTTCCTATAATTCTCTAGACTAATCGAAACTCTTTTTTAAAAAAAGGATGGAAGAGTCTAGAAGATATTAGAAGTTTAGAGCAGATTTCAAAAGATTTTTGAAGATTCTAAAAGATTCTGAAACAATCTATAATATTCTGAAAAATCATAATAGGCTTTGGGGTGTTTTTGAAGCTTTTAGAACTCTGAAAAAATCTCGATATCTTTGTAAGAGTTTTAAAAAATCCTGGAAAATTTTAGAGGGTTATAAATAATGTCTAGATAATGGGTTTTAGAAATTTCTGGAAGAATCAGGAAATATCTGAAAGATTTTAAAATACTACAAAAATTTTTTAAGATTCTAGAGAATTTTTACGGATTTTAGGAGATTTAACGAATATAAAAGTACATTGAAAATTAAAGAAATATTCTAGAAAATTCTAGAAGATTGTCGAAAAATGCAGATTTCATCAAGAATTTTAAAACTCACTTCACGGGTTTTTGAATATTTTAGAAGATTTTAGAACTTTGAAAAAGTCTGGATATCTCTGTATTTTAAATAATCTTGGGAAATTTTACAAGGTTCTTGACAATACTGAAGGGTTTTAGAAGATTCTGGAAGAATCTTTGGATGATTCTAAAATTCGAAAAGTCTGAATATCTATATTTTAAATAATCTTGGGAAATTTTACAAGGTTTTTGACAATGTTGAAGTGTTTTAGAAGATTCTGGAAAAATCTTTGGAAGATTCTAAAATATTATAAAAAATTTTGAAAATTCTAGAGGATTTTGAAGAATTTTAGGAGATTTAACAAATATACAAGTACTGCATGGAAAATTAAAAATATTCTAGAAAATTTTAGAAAACTGTCGAAAAATCAAGCAGATTTCATGAAGGATTTCAGAAAATTCCAAGAAGTTCCAAAGGTTCTGAAAGTCTAGTTTGTGAAATATTTTATTAGATTCTAGATAGGTAAGACTTTTGAGATTTTTTAAGATTCTGGAGAATTTCATTAGAATTTGTACACAGATAAAAGAAATTCCACTTCTTACGAATCAAATTGTGTAAAGAACAATTTCTGGAATTTGAATTATTGAAAATTTAAAAATTTGTTTTTCATAATTCAGGAATTATAAAAAATTTTGAAAATTCTAGAGAATTTTGAAGAATTTTAGGAGATTTAACAAATATACAAGTACTGCATGGAAAATTAAAAATATTCTAGAAAATTTTAGAAAACTGTCGAAAAATCCAGAAAATTTCATGAAGGATTTCAGAAAATTCCAGGAAGTTCCAAAGGTTCTGAAAGTCTAGTTTGTAAAATATTTTATTAGATTCTAGATAGGTAAGACTTTTGAGATTTTTTAAGATTCTGGAGAATTTTATTAGAATTTTTACACAGATAAAAGAAATTCCACTTCTTATGAATCGAATTGTGTAAAGAACAATTTCGGGAATTTAAATTATTAAAAATTTAAAAATTTGTTTTTCATAATTCAGAAATATAAATTCTTCTCAGAAATTTTAGTAGCCGAAAATTTTTATATGTTGTTAATTTTTAATCGACACATTTTTTGTTCGGAAATGTTTGTTGTCTGAATTTCTCTTTTTTATTAACTTTAACGTGTCATTAAAATTGTTTTTCGGGAACATTGTAGAGCCTTTTATAATATTTTTATGATTTAATTGCTGGTTTAGTTACAGTCAATATAATTTTATTTATTATTTATGTTTATTTATTTATTATGTTTATTTATTAGGTTAATTTTTTTATTCTGCATTTTTTATTTATTATGCTTTTTAAAATTTTTTCAATTTATTTATTATGTTTACTTTTTCGCCTATGTATGAAATTTGAGTTTTCTTATAAAAATGTTGTATTTATTAACTTTTATTGGTTTCCTTGGTATTTCTAAAAGAAACAAATTTCCCCCTTTTCCCCCTTTTTTCAAAAAAAAATCCCCTATTTTCCCTAAAATTGTACTATAGAACCGTTGTGATCCCTGAAAAGAAAAGAAAATGAAAAATAAGGCGGAAGTTTATTTATGCAAAAAAAGAACTATTTTCACCTCCTTTTAAACTTTTATTCGATACCACCTAAATCTTCGATATCTCCTTTCTGAAGGGCATTCGTACGATCATTTATAAAACTTTTCCGGGTTCAGCATTTCAAACTTTCGTTAAAAATAAATCACCCTTGAGTAAAAGTTTCAGTCAGCTCTTTGAACGAACCCCAACGAAAGAATCTGTTTTTCGACATAAAATCGAGACTATTTTCATTACTGTTCATTCAATTAAAAGTCGATAGGCAATGAATGGAAATTTATGGAAATCATTTACTTACCCTGATGTCAGTGAGACTCTTACCGAGGGCAAGTGAAAAAGGAAGAGTCTTAAAGACTTTCCTGGGAGTCATAATGCTACGAGGACCACATACTGATACCACAAACTTTTCTCAAAAGTATAAATCTTTCCAAAATCTTTTCCGTACTTTCAAATAATGAAATCTTACACAAGAATTTAAAAACGATGAAAAAAGGTAACGGAAATGAGAAGAATGTATTAATTTTCAAAAATGTGACCATTATTGAGATTGGAAAATTAATTCATTCACTGGAGATGGTATCATGATAACTAAGCTATCATGATAACTAAGCTATCATGATAACTAAGCTATCATGATAATTATATAAGCCTCTTATGAGGATGCTGGAGTAAAGATAATGATCCAGTGAGGTTAAGCAGAAGGTACATAATGGTTCTCTTCACAGGTAACTGATGCTTGAGGTACCACTTGTGTGAATGCATATTAGACTAAGAATCCACTAGGGAGCGTTATAATCTAGATAAAGAACCTTTTTTCTTTGCTTATGAAGATGTTTACTAAACACTACAGTCTCCTCACACTGTACCTTAAGGATTCTGAGGATCATCATTTCTCTAAGATCTTATCTCACTTTATAAGGAACCTAATTCTCCTTTACGCTCCTCACATGTTTCAAGTCTTTCTTTCAATGTTTCAAACGTAATTAGACCACAAGTTGGGAAGGTACTTAAATACTGGAGAAGATATAATAGCCTACTTATATTTAAGCTCTACTATTCAAGTCCTCAGCTTTAAAACCACTTCAGATGAGATTAGGGGTTTCTCCTAGAAACGTACATTCTTAGATGTAGATACTTAAGAATAATTCAGATAATTTGTAATCAGTGTTAAATTTTCAATATTATATTCAAATGGTGTTATTAATGAGTGAAAATCAAAGAAGCATATTGGATTTCTAAATCGAGGGCATTTGTAACTCGACTGACGACAGCAGATTTCTCATAATCGGCTGAAATCATTTTAAATAGATATAATCACCTGGGGCAACCATAATATTGAACGAAATTCTAAGCAAATTCAATCAACCTGACGACCACACGAATGCTTCTATAATTATCTCGTGAGTAGATTGCACTGAAACAGGAAGCTTATTTCGAACTGTAATTAATGCAAGAGTTACTAGAGCTGTTTCCAAACCTTCGAAAATCGTTAGATCCCATTTTATTTGAAACAAGAGACTAAATATATTACATTAATATCGATTTATTTTTTATTAGTAGTTTTAAACTACTAATTTCTAAGTTTTAAACTACTAATTTCTAAGTTTTAAACTACTAATTTCTAAGTTTTAAACTACTAATTTCTAAGTTTTTAAACTTCTAATTTCTAAGTTTTAAACTACTAATTTCTAAGTTTTAAAATTAACTTGGCAAATTTTTTCTTTGCAAGCTTCATTTTGTAGTTGTTGTGAATGAATTGAAACAGGATGTGCCGAATTGAGGCAATGATAACAGAAAATTGAGTTTCAAACGAGATCTAACTTGAATTGAACTATGTTCCCTTTGTTGTGGGTCCCTTTCAGAGATCCAATTGCAAGGTTGGAAAATATGAGGTTATGGTTCTTAAACTGCCCCCATAAACTTTTTTTATCGGTGTAATAAAGTTTTACTTTCAACTCCATGAGGTTCAAGTTCAATGAGCTAATTTAGGAAATCACACGCTCTTCAAAGAATAATTCCAAGAATATTGTAGACTGTAACAGGATTAAAAAATAGACTGTAACTTGATTAGAAAATAGTCTATAACAGGATTAGAAAATAGACTGTAACAGGATTAGAAAATAGACTGTAACAGGATTAGAAAATAGACTGTAACAGGATTAGAAAATAGACTGTAACCTGGATTAGAAAATAGACTGTAACCTGGATTAGAAAATAGACTGTAACCTGGATTAGAAAATAGACTGTAACCTGGATT
>JBAGKK010516317.1:0-13588 GCA_037177015.1 Euceroptres primus
AAAATCGATTAAGAATTGGGACCTACAGGTTATTTTGAACATCGTTTTTTCATTTCGCCCCACTGTGCACTGGTGCGAATCGGGATTTTCCGTTTTCGAAGCTCGTTATCTCCTTGAAAATTATGGATAATTTAAAAAGTGGATATTCTTTCTTATGTAAAATTTTATGCACAATCGATTAATGATATTCAAATTTCGAAAAAGTTTCACCATTTTTCGTAAACTTTAATTTTTAAAACAAAGATTTTGAAAAAATAATTTTTTTACTTTTGTATTCCATTTCTTCATGCCTCAACAGAATGAAATAAAAATTAATGGAAATTAAAGATGATATGTTTACTCTAATAAACACAAGATTTCATGGTAATAAAGTTAATAATTGAATATTTTTTAAGGTGCACACTGCTGCGAATTCGCGCCAATTCGAACTTTATGTGTTTTTTCTTGGAAAAAAATATGCAACTGGCCCTCGGTCTCTTGTTATCCAAAGCAGTAGCAGACAGGCGTATTTAACGCAGTGGGGAGAAAACCTTGAATTCATTTCCCTTTGAATTCTACTACACTGAAATTTTCGTTGGTGCGAATTCACACCAGTGTGCCTTCTACGGGTTAAAAAACATTAATTGTGATCCAAAGTTGTTTATTTCATCATAATTCAACAAGTTTTTCAAAAAAATAATGAAAAGAAAAGAAATAAAGAAGTGTCATCAAAAAGAATCGAACCCGCGACATCGAGACTTCCAGTCCAGCCACTTGCTGCTGCGCTGTTATTGCTTCGACCCTGACCGAATCGAGACACTCGCAACGCGTGCCCGTCGCGATTTTCAAAAATTCGTTTCTTTAAAACGAAGGCCCACTAAAGAAAAAGCCGAAATACGTGACCAATATTTTTCGATGTAGTTTTACTGAAGAAATTGTCAAGCCAAAATCGGACCGACACCTGCCCGATCTCCTTGTCAGCATCACGGCGCGCAATGGCAAATAAAATGAAAAGGTCATCTATATTGGAAGATTTGAGTATTAAATAACAAGAAATTATAAATAAATTTTATAATAATTTATCAATAATCAAATTAACTTTAATAAATTGTAAATGATAACTGTTATTACCAATGTTCTTGCGTATACTCTCACAGCAAACTTTTCTGTGAGGGTATACGCTTCTAGGATATCTCGGTGGTCTCTGAGGATATCTTGAACTAGTTATCCTTTAAACATTATATTTATTAATTTCATTTTTAATTTCGCGGTGTTTCTGCGTATATTTCTATATCAGTATTTTTCTCGTCCAATCAATAATAATAGAGATAAAAATTGTTAAAATATAGTCAACTTTTCAATACTCCAATTTTCAATTAACAATATCTGCCAAAATATTGCAAATTTTGCAAAACCTTCCGACCACATTATTCAGTGCCCCAAAAACTATGCAATAAAAAAAGTAAAGGAAATCGATTACCCACTTTTTCTTTTTCAAATGGAATGCCCCATCTAGAGAACCTTCGACCATCGCGTCGTGACACGACGCGCGTTGTCGAGAAGCCGTTGGTGAAGCACTATCGCATGGTTGAGTGAGGGAATGAGGGAAGGCGAGCGAAGGCGACCATCGACCATAGAACCAGTAGTGGTTTGAGGGGTCAGGGGGATTCTAGCAGTCTAGCTCGTTGCGAGGCCGCGATAGCGTAATTTTAAGCAACCCCCCCCCCCTCTCCCCCTTATGCCATCGAGCTTCGCTTGGTTCGTTTCGGGACCCACGTAATCCGCTTACGAGGGGGTTATGGGGTACACCCGGAATATATAGGACCATCCAGAGAGGACCAAGTTGCAGCTCGTTTTCAGCTGCCTACTGCGGTACCAAGTCTCCGAGATAGTACCGTATATGTACAAAGGCTAAATTAGCAGTGACAAGGGAAAATGTCCGATAGACTTCCAATGATATTCGAAATCAGGCTGCAGAAGAAAAAGGAGAGGGAGAAGAGAGAAAAGTGTATCGTGGGTGTTCAGTGTACAGAGCGTACCGTCGTCATTTAAACATTCGCAACAGGAATAACAATATGAAGTCCAGGACATGTAAACGCCAACAAAAAACATGACGTATTTTCGTTTAAAATACATGATATTTCCATAAAATATGAAACCACTTTGGCACTGAGGAGCCAAATACCTAATACCTCGCCTAATACTCCAGGTATATAGAGACTAATAATTGAAATTATTAAGTTTGACGTGTAAGCTTTCTTGTGAGAGATATCAAGTTATATGTGATAAGAAGAGTTCAGTTCGTTGCCGACCATGTTGGTAGGTTAAAATCGATAATAGTTCGATACTTCCATCCAAAATGGGGCTTTAGAAATAATAATTGTTGCAGTTTTGGGTGTTGAAACAAAACATGTCTAAAAATGGCAACTCTGTTGCCATTTTTAGACATGCGTCTGACAGTTGCAAAAAGAGTGCATTGATTTATTAATAATAAGAATGTAATTAAACATTTTTTTACAGAATATGATAAGGCGTAATATTAGGGCCTGAGCCTGAATAATCGGAGTCATCCCTTGCCGGACGACTCCGACGAAGGATGATTCCGATGATTTTTTATGTATTGTCGTTTAATTCATAGATTTTCATAGGAAAAATAAAAGTTTTCTATGTTATATTTGGCCATTCTGACTAAAATAGCTCACAAAAATAAAATTATGTGTTTCTAAATCAGTCGTAAAATCTCACTGATTCTCAACGAAATATCACTGGCTGAAATTACTTGAAAACTATTTTAAAAAACAGTGAAAAATCATTAATTCATTCAGCGAACTATGATCTTAGGACATTATTGATTCAATAAATAACACCATTCTATTTATTTAGGTATAATTATTTTGTTTCACATTAAAAAGTGAACTGTGCATGCGCCAAGCAGACGATAGATTTTAAACATGGTTAAAATCTAAGTCCTGCAGGACTGACAACCTACTTTCACAAAATCTCACTCGGTCCACTGCTGGCTGAACTAAAAATCCCAGTGTTTACAAGGCGACAGCGTTTACAATATGAATTATAACAATTTGTTAAATAAAATTATAAAGGTATGCGTCATCACACATTATAAAAAAGACTCAAAGCAATATTTACTGTCAATAGAAACGTTTCTGTAAGCTTCCATTTTAAATTCTATAACCCACCATTTAAAATGGTGTTGAAAGTCAAGGTAACTGTTTTTCACGAATTGCGTTAATATAAATGTTATTTACACTTAAATTTTGGTGCATTCTACTCCACTTATTCTTCAGATAATCGAAAAGATCTAACGTATGCATTGACCCACAGATGCCCACTTTCCCCTAATTAGTTTCATCAACGAATAAAATAGTTGTTCCAACTAATAATGTAGCAGAACCCGTGTGAACCCAGCTGAAGGTTGCTGGAGAATTCAGTTGCAAGCTGTTCAAGTGATAATTGGACAATTGTTTGATTAAGAACCCAGCCGGGAGCTGGTTGGGGGCTGGCCGGGCTTACTCGGGTTGGTTTTTATGGCTGAGATTCGGGGACACCGATCGAACCACTTACGTTTGTTTAAGTATTAAAGGTGGGTCATCAGCGATTCTTTTAAAAAAGATCTAGGGCGCAAAAATTTGTGGTATTCATTTATGCTATCAATTCAAATCATGTTTAGCGATACCTGAAGAGACCTACCATATTGATTTTGTTTTCGGAGATTTTTGTAATAAAAAATCGTTTTTGCTGAAACTTTTAGACATAATAATGGACATAAACAGATTATTATTGAGACTGAATTATTAAAAAAATTATTATATCGATAGAATACAAATTAGCTTTAAATTATCTAAGCAAAGTAACAAACAATAGCGTATTTACAAAATCTACATCTGTTTTAATATCTTTTACTATAAGAGTGCCTTTTTATCGGAATAGGAGGGGGTAAACATTTTATAAGCTTTGAGTCATCAAATGAAACTTATTTAGATTAAAACTATTTTAGTTTTCAACTTAAAATGTTTTTCTATTAGTTTTCGAAGTCTTAAGGATGGAAAAAAGGTGGTTTTGTAACGAAAAATTGCTAAACAAATTTACTTATTTATTCAAGAAATAGGATAGAGTAATTAGATATAATACTTTACAGGTGTAGGCTTTAAACGAACTTTAGAAACAAAATTACAGTGCGTTAATATTAAGTTGTTTGGGTTTAGGACTGCTAGGGTAAAGGGTACAGTGATCTGCTCTTTTCAAAAATAAACGCAATTATTTAGGTTTTGACTTTTTGAAATAGATGCGACTACTGAGGCTATGACCTTATTTTTCATTTGCATGGACGGAAAAATTATATAAATCACGCAATTTCTTTATAATTGCATTTTTTCCTGAGTGCGGTCTCTGATTAAGGGGGCCGATCACTGTACCCTTTACTCTATTAACGGTTGCTAAACAATTTTAGCAACAAGAATCCATCTAATTCATTATAGTTTCGGATATTCTTTTATTTTTAAAAATACAACGAGCAACTTTCTATTTTCACCGTGAAAAAAAATTTTTAATCCAGGCTTCGTCCGGGCTCCCTGGTCGAGGGCTAAAAAGCCGAGCGTGACAAAGCTGTGCAGCTTGTGCAGAAAGCCCGACCAGCTCCCGCCTTAAAGCCAGGCTCACTGGCCGTGGCACGATCAGCTTCCGACCAAAATTTTCACACGGGAAGTATACTTTATAAACTTAATGATAAGCCCAACCAACCAATTCTTTCAGTGCATGTTTATAATACTGTAAAACTTTCGGAAAGATTGTACACGTATATTGCATACTTTGAAGTCTTGTGACTATTTTCCAAAGAGAATAAGGTAACTCCATAGATAGTAATTCGGACAATTGGGAAAATAATTGAGGTTATCAGAATGCAATTTAATGCATTATTCAAATGAAACTTGGTGGCCAGGATTTCTTAAAACTTAAAAGAACGATAGAATGATAAAAATTTTATGCACCAAGTATTTTTAAATATCGAGCACATCAAGGTTTTAATCAGGCGCGCAACCGGGTCGTACATGATTGAAAGCCGCAGCGACTCTTAAAATTCTGACAATACGAAGTTTGTTAAAGCCGAGATACAATGCCACTATGTTTACGGTGTAGTGGTGATCGATTCTCCTGGTTCCTGCGTCCATACCGGCAACTTGTATCTCCCTCTCTTCGCTTCAGTAACGACGTCATGAGGTAAAAAGAGAACCTTGGTCGCGGAAGAGGCTAGAGAGGGATTTAAAGTAAGAGCATGGGGTGAGGTCGAGAACGAACTGCTGAAGAAAGGGCAAAGCAAAAGCGGCAGACTGAAGGGAATAAGGAGAAAAGGAGAAGAGAGGAACAACGACGAGATATTGCTAAAATGTCATCCTTCACTCTTACTTATTTATTACTTTTTTAACTGAGAGTTGTTTTAAAAAATTCCAGTTCACATTCCCCTGTGTGAAAGGGGCAATTAACGCGTATGTCGTTTAAAATAGGATGAAACATATGTGGGAAATGAACCCGTGTAGAAATTTGTGGTAGACTATAACCAGTCTGGCACCAGTAATAGTTATATCACTCCTTTCTTGTCGCGGAGCGCTAGACTGGCAATGTCCTGACGCGGTAAAATTTTGCTAGAGGTTTTACTTGCAAATTTTTTTTTTTATCTAGTCCCGATCTTGGCGTAAGCGAGCAAATCCACATGAATTTGGAATATATATAAAGACTATCTAGTCCTAGTCTAGGCGATACAGTCTGTGCCTGTACCACAAGAAAAGGTCGCGCAAAAGTCGATGAAAACTACCCACTAGAAATAAATCATTTTTATAATTCGAAAGAGGAGAATTTACTCCACGACGGAATAGGTTGAAGAGGCCGCAATTCTTGTTAAGTTTTTTGTGAGCATTCATTTTTTCTAAAATATGATTTCCTGACCAAAAGAAAAGCAAAAACAAATTAAGGCAACGTCACGATTTGGAAACGCAGCCTTTAAAGAATGTGAAATACTTTAAGCTTAAAGAATAAAGCATCATCTTCACTGTAAAAACAAAGTGTTACTTTAAGCCTCAAATTGGTTTGAAACCGATTACATTAGTCTAAATGTGGTCTGAAATTAAGATCAAATGGAAAGTCAGACTTTTGAAAAGAGATAGACTTATACACTATACACAGAGAAATGGACAGCAAATTTTAAAATGTAAACACTTTAAGACTTTAATAAGTCCAATTTTTGGTCTATTCAGTCTCTTTATTGCTATCATTTCCTGCCAAGATGTTGTTGGTCCACCTAACTTTTCGAACTAGAATGAGTTCCTCTTCAGATGTCAAATTGTTCACTACATGATTTACAGTTTAAACTTGTATTAATGCGTTATGTAAGCCAACAGCATCTTGGAATGAAATAGTACCAATAAAAAGTTTCTGAATAGGCGAAAAATAGAACCTTTTTATTTACTGAATAGTTACTACCAAACTCGTAATCCACTTTAAGATTTGCTCTTTACTGTGTTGTTTGGAAAATGTTTAATGGTTGCAAAGTGAAATTTTAATACCTTGTTGCGCTTAAAATTCGATATCTACCTGAAAAACTCTTATTTTATGTAGATTCAGTCCATAAATGCTCTGCAGATTTCGACCATTTTTCTTGAAATGACAGTAAATTGAAAACAATTATTTTATGTCTAAAATTTGCTGAAAAATGTCAATGTAACTTAAAAAATACAAAAGAATGCAATGACTTCCACAGAATTATTCCTGGTGAGCAGTTTTCATCGACTTTTGCCGGACCCTTGTGGAACAGACTGTCGAAATGTAGACTCTCTAGACTGTTAGTATCTAGACTAGATTATTGATTGGACTGAAAACAAAGTGGTGATGTGATTCCAAAAATTGCATCCAAATTTTTTTGCTTTTTTTAAATTAAATTTTGAAAATTTTTTGCGTTTCAATTTTCTTTGAAAATATTACAAAATTCTATATTATGTCTTTAAAAATCATTTGATGGCAATGAACCGTCTCGAAGATATGGCCGACCCATAGATGAATAAACAAATCTAGAAGAGGATGCCTCTTCCAAATGCCTACAGTTTTATTTCTTTCACATCAGATGGTAAGGATGGAAACTTTTTTACATTGACTTCGTCATTTTTCCATGAGAGACATTACCTTTACGACATATCGGAACAAGTGGGTCCGTAGTAGAGGAATGAGCCTAAAAAGATTCTGCTAGAATTAACCATTTGAGTAGTATCCAATTGTATAAAGGCGTAAAAGCGAATAAGACTTGAAGATGCTTGCGTGAAAGAAAGAAGGGATCTGATCTGATCTATCCTGATCTGAATCGTCATCCGCGCTACCACATGAACACGGGCATGACGATGCATACGGTGACTGTTCCTCGGTTCGAAGATCGACTAACGAACTGGTCGAGTCAGTCCAGTGGGCTACGTACGGGGGGACGTACCATGGATATCAGATTGTGACTCCATACAATTTCTAATATATAAAGCGCGTGTCGGCTACCGCGTTAGTGGGTGCGACTATCTCTTTTTTCTTCTGCTTTTTCTTTCAAAACCCTAACCCTTCAGGGTTGCCTCATAGTCATCGGATCTATGATCCGTATCTTATGTTTTGTTGGAATACGAAATGCGACCGCCAAGGAGGCAGAGAGACAAGAATAGAAGAAAAAAACAGGAAGAGAAAGGAAGAGAGGAACGTGAACCTTGATTGCCGAGTGGGCGTTAACGGTAGCGTTAACGACGCCTTTGCTCAGCTACCGAGATTCCTGAAGGCGACCCTCCGTACCAAACAATAGAATTCCGATTTCGTCTTCCGCCCCTCATAAGTTCCGTAAAACGAAGTCAATGCACGCGTTAGACGTTGGATTTATTTGCAAGTTCATGCTCTCAATTGTTAATCATAATAATTTACCACCTGACGCTTTCAAAAGTACTACTAGCTTAAAACTTCAATATACTTTAAAACACTGTTTTTTAAAATAAAATAAAAGATACTATTTTAGAGTGCACAGCAATAAGAGTAAACGCTAATCGATCCTAATGGGTTGGCAAACACCCATATTGGAATGGATGCCGAAGTTTGATTTGATTTATTATCACTGGCACGAGAAGACACGGGGGGTTGATATAAGGGTTGATTTGGTTCATTGACCCGCAACGAGATCAGACACGACCCTAATAGTAAATTAGTTTTCTTTTTATTGGATTTCTGACTCCCTATGATGAGATTGTAAGTGGAACGAAATTCGCAAAAGTCAATGGAGCTCTAATAATACTTCACAGCACACTTCTCACCTGAAATGTGCTAAAGTAGAGCCGATTTCTAATGCTATGCGAACAGCTTCAAAAAATAGAATAATGGATCATTCATTATTTATTTAACAATCATAAGAACACGATACGTAGCTTGGAGACGGTTCCAGATAAATTGATGAAATTTTGAGGACTTACCAGTGGACACAAAGTCAAAAGACGTAATTAGAACGTTTCGAAAACGTCCTAGGTCAGGTTAAATGACGTTTTAAAGACGCCCAATGTTCCAAAGACATTTTTAGAACTTTTTTGGAACATTGAACGTTTTTAGAACGACATTTGGTCGTTCGCACAGGACATTTCTGTATCGTTCAAATTACGTCTTGTGACATCTGTGTCCACTGGGTTATCATCATTAATAGGGTCAAGAATTGAAAGAAGTATTCTGCAAAATTACAATTTTGCAGAATATTTATTACAGATTTGTTGCAGAATATTTCTTGCAGAATATTTGTTACAGAACTGCAGTGATAAAATTTTTTGATCAGCAACACGCAAATATGCCAGATTCACGCGAGGGGCTGTTCACTAAGAAGTCAGGCAGTCAGATTGACAATGATTGCCATGGGAATAACTAGAGACTACTCTCTGCTAACCCAACTTTTTGATGTCGTCTATAGCATCTTCCTCAAAAAGTTAGTCGCCGTAGTCACTGGAAAAGTCGATCGGACATTCACTATTCACACTACACTCGGTCCAAATCCTATGCACTCTGCTGAAGTCGGCTGTTTGAATATGATCAACTGCATAGGTATTTATTTTATGTAATTAAGAAAACTGTAAATTAATAAACTGAAATTTATAAAACTAGAATTTAAATATAAAAGAGAAGGTTTTAAAATATATTTCAACTAATAAACGTACGAACATTGTCTCAAAGTTTGACATTCACTCTCTTCACTCTTATGTTCGACGCGCATCTCTTTCGCATGCTTGAAACAGATTTTCGAATGTTCCCGACAAAAGTACGAATACCCGACTTCTTTCGACTAACTGGTTTTTTCGGACTAACTTGACTAATCAAGTGATTAACAGAGAAGACACAGCGAATACAACTGTCCGTTACAAGAACTTCCTTTAATTTGAAAATCTAGTAGTCAGATGAAATCTCAGTGACCAGCCCCTCGGATTCACGAGCGCCATAATATATGTAGAATCGATATGTAGAATTTTTTAAGCGAATTACCATCCAATAGGAGTAAACTTTATGCGAGTTTGAGCCCGATCGGAGAATTTCATTTTTTGATACGGGTATAGTGGGTACATTTGAGAAATAATGCCCCATTTATGTAGTATCCATAACTTTTTCTGTAAATTATTTTTATATTGTACACACACACACACACACACACACACATATATATATGTATTCCCGCCAGAAAGTTTGGGTACATTTGGATTGACCGTTTGAAAAAGCATGCTTCACTTCAATGCAGAAAATCTATGCAGAACTTGAGTCTACAACTTTCAAACATGAACTGTTTGAAAGTTTAGAAAACTCTGCGTCGAATGCGCTTACATATAAATCAATTTAATAAACAAGTCGAAAAATATTTGACTTAAAAGTCAGAGGTTTTTTCAGCAAAATTATCATTTTGGAATCTTACATTCAACTCTTCGCCAAATCTAGAAAAGTGTTCGCAAAAATTTGACAAAATCATAAAGTCAAGAGTAAATCATCTTACTCTTTAAATCTAGATCAAGAAAATAAATAAATATTCAATAATTGACGAGTTCTCATAAAAAATATTTACTCGTGTAAATATTTTGATTACTCGTCAATTATTAAATATTTATTTATTTTCTTGGTCTAAATTTAAAAAGTAGGATTTACTGTTGATTTCATGATTTTGTCAGTTTTTTGCGAACACTTTGCTAAATTTGGCGATAACTTTGCTGAAAAAACCTCTGACTTTCCAGTCAAATATTTTGCCACTGGTTTATTGAATGGATTTAGATATAAGCGCATTCGACGCAGAATTTTCTAAACTTTTAAACAGTCCATATTTGAAAGTGTTTGAGTATATATATATATATATATATATATATATATGGTTTGTTCAAATTTGGTCGGTGGATTCTTGGGTTTTTTTTAAGAGTTTGCATATATATATATATGTATAAATTAAAAATTCATCCCTATAGAAAATTACCTGCAACGAATTTTATCCTTAGTTTTTTCTGTATGATATGTAGGAGTTTTTGGATCGCTGATTACGAACCTTAGGTCAAAATTTTAAAATGTTCTAAATCCAAGATGGCGTATTGAAACTAAAGAAATGAACTGATTGGCTCTGAACTTGGCATTTAGGGGTTTTCTGGATCGTAGATTACGAATCTGGAGTCAAAATATAAAATTCAAAACGGCGGGACTAAAACTATGGCGGACTAAAACTACAAAAAATTGACTGATTGACTCTAAACTCGGTATCAAGGGATATTTTGGGTCGCTGATTAGGAATCTGAAATCAAAATTTGAAAAATTTCATAATCCAAGAGGGCAGATCAAATATGGTGGATTGGAACTAAAGAAATAAACTTATTGTCTCTGAACTCGATATTTAGGGGTTTTTTGGATCGCTGATTACGATTCTGGTGTCAAAATATAAAAATTTAAAATGGCGGGTCCAATATGGCGGACTTAAACTACGAAAAATTGACAGATTGGCACTAAACTCGATATCTAGGAGTTTTTGAGTTGCTGATAACGAGTCTGAAGTCAAAATATAAAAATTCAAAATAACGACTGAGTTTTCGTGCAATCTTTTTTTTTATCTGCATAGCAGATAGTCTCTTACACGGCGCTGCCAGCAAATAGACTCATATTGAATGGAGGCGTCAATATCCTGAATTACGGCCGAATCCCATTCCGACATAAGAATTCCCGTGATCAGATAACATGAACTCCACCATCTTCCTCCTTCTTTTCCTTGTTTTCGTTGCTACTACTCATATAAATTACACATAATAGCTAAAAATTTCAAGGTAAAACTATTATATAAAATTTAGTAGCTTTCTTGGTACTTGAAATTAATGACATTTGTTGAAAAGGTGTGCTTTACAGTTTCTGCAAAACTCTTATTAGCTTATTAGCTATTATTATAACTCTTATTAAAGCACTTTACCCTACATATTATGCATATTAAAAGTACTTGAAACTTAAAGTCCTTTATAATAGAAGAGACAGAGTTTTGCTAAATAATTTTAAAACGAGCTCATCCACCCGCTCCACAAGTGAATCTTTACAAATCGCATTACTAGAAATTGTGAAAATGGAGAAGCTAATGAAATTTTTTACAATAAAGTTTTTCTCCCGTTAGATATGCTTCATGTAAATAAAAAGCAATCGGCCAGATGAATTCATACATTCATATCATATTATTTACTATATTCGTAGATTTGTACACTGTAAAATCAGCACGAAAAAAAAGTAAAGATTTATGAGTAGACTGACAGTGAACTAAAAAAGGAAATAGTCTTCAATTTGAACACATATTTACTCACTTTATTAACAAACAAAAATCAGTAATGAAAGTTAAAGAAAATTTTAAAATGGCGGACTTATGGCATTTTGAAAATTTTCCATTTTTTCATTTCCCTTTCCCTGGCGGCCAGTCCTTAGATCGCTACAGTAGGACAAAAAAAGCGTCTGTGAACAAATCAATTTGTTTAAAAACGCCTCCGATTTGGGCGTTTTAAAAAAAATTAAAGTGGATTAAATTCCGCATCATTACAACGGAGGACATTTTTGAAAAATTTTATCAAAAATTTTTTATTTAATAAACAAAAAGAAAAAACATGTTTTGACTTTTCAAGACTGCCATTTAGTCAAAAAAATTTTTCATTTACCGTAAGTGGTCCAAGTCGAGGCAAAAAGTCATTAAAAATTATAATCAGCAGTATTAATTCAATAAAACAAAAATTTAAATTGTTATAAACAAATTAGTGATCAAAAGTTATATCTTCTTTATTTGACACATTTAAATGCACTAAACCAATATTTTCAGGAGAAAATGGAAATAAAATAATGTTAAATTAAAATCAGAAGACGTTAAATATAAATTCCTAATTGTTTATAACAATTTAATAAACAAATATGAAATTAAGGCATTTTTAATTAAATAGAATTAGATTTTTCAGCAGAATTAACTATAAATATTTCACCAATGACCCTATGCTGTGATAGTTTGCACTGCAAGAACAATCGTGTATTATTTAAACAAATTTAATAAACAAATGAATTACTTGGTCATTTTTAAGCAGATAAGTTTCGTTTTTTTCAGCAGAATTAATAACTAGTATGTTGCCAATGTGTTTTGCTGTTTTACTTTACTCTTAGGCATCAATTGTTTATTTTTTAAACAAATTTAGTTAAAAATTAATTATTTGAGCATTTTTCAATATAGAAATTTTGTTTTTTCAGCAGAATCAACTACAAACATCTCAGAGATAGTCTATTGAAATGGTGATTTGCAGTTAAACAATAATAATTGTACATTATTTAAATAAATTTAATGAACACATGCATTGCTTGGCTGTTTTTCAATAAATTAGTTTCCTTTTTTTTAGCAGAATCTGCTATAAATATTTCACCAATGTCCTTTTGTTTAAACAAATTTAATAAACAAAGGTATTTTTTGGCAATTTTTCAATAGATAGGCTTCGTTTTTTTCAGCAGAATCAATAACTAGTATGTTGTCAATGTACCTTGCTGTTTTACTTCACACTTAGGCATCGATTGTTTATTGTTTAAACAAACTTAGTTAACAAATTAATTATTTGAGAATTTTTCAATATAGAAATTTTATTTTTTCAGCAGAATCAACTACAAACATCTCAGAGATAGCCTATTATTATGATAATTCGCAATTAAACAATAATTGTACATTATTTAAACAAATTTAATAAACAATTGTATTTTTTTGTCTTTTTTCAGTTGAAAAGCTTCGTTTTTTTAGCAGAGTCAACTGCTAGTATGTTGATGTCTTTTGCAGTTATACTTTGCAGTTTTATAATATTTCTGCCTCAAGTTTCGAATTAGCTTTCATTGTTATCTGTTAGCAATCACTTAAGAGTACTTAGTCTTCTGGAGGCAAAGGTCTTTAAATTTTTGGGAATTCCCACTTCAAACTTCCAAAAAATGGATCAACAGAAACTAACAAAAAAATTAGGATGTCCTCGTTTATGAAAGTTGGAGATGACTTTCTCGTACTGTTTTCCCTGCACCTCTTCAAATCTTTGTTTCTTGCTTCTTG
>JBAGKK010516328.1:0-13587 GCA_037177015.1 Euceroptres primus
ACGTCTGAAACAACTTAATTCGTTTCAATTCACCTGACCCTAAAGCCAAAAATATACATCAACAATTTCTACAAAAAAATAAAATATTATATTAAACTAAATAGTATATTAAACTTCATAAATTTATATTAGATTTAATATGAATTGTATTAAACAATAAATTTCTCAAGTTTAACATACAAGTATATTAAATTTAATAAATTGATATTAGATTTAATATATATTTAATATTAATTTAGATTTAATATATATGTATTAAAATTAATATAGATTAAATTTAATATAGATTCATATATTAAATATAATACACGGTATGTGCAAATTATTTTACTCATAGTATATTAAATTAAATTTAATTATATTAAATTAAGTATATTAAATTTCGTTTCGATTTTTCTAACAGTGTTGCAATGACAGATCTACAAAACAAAAACAATTTCATTATAAAAAGATATGTAAAGTAAATTTTCTTCAATAATAGATTCAAATAATAAATAATACATTTACTTCAGTTGAAAATTCATTCATTTTGGTGAAAAATTGATTCAGTTACGATGATTGTCTGAAACTTCAACTAAAGTAATTGAAGTTTCAACCAGAGAATTCTAATAGTGTAAATTAGAAAGCCTATGACATACAACTTAAATAAAACTAATTTTATCAGGTTTTATCTAAATTAGATCATTTGTTGAATTGTGTCCAGTTTTGGTAGCCCACTGTGCACGTTTACGTAAGTGAGTGAAAAATCTTAGCTTTATTTTCGCTTTATCTATCATAGTTTTTTTCTTCGTTTTTTAAGTAAAACTAGTAATTTGCGAGATGGGATTTGCAGACTGTCTGATGGAAGACGAATCGATAGTTGGCGAACGTCGATTTCACCGCATTCACCGCAAATGCGCATCGATGGAGCTTTGTGGCGAAACAAGACGTGAAGCTCAGAGGCTGAATGTAACTGGGAGAACTTGAAATTGTAACTGCAATTTCACATCGATTTATTTCATTTTCATACTGAGCATTATTTGTCGTATTACAGAAGAATCCATTTTCTTTAAAAATTTCATCAACTTTTATTATACGTGTTTTTTTAGGGTTTATAATAGTATTGAATATGTACATAATAAATAACATTTGCCAGCCAAACTGTTTGACAACCAGCAGAAAAACAATTTGCTTTTATGCCTTTAGACAAACAAGATCATAAAAATTCATAGGAAAATAAACGAGGAATTAATTAATACACCGTGAATTTCGTATACGACATGGAAATCGATAGCTTAACGAGAAATGAGAGGGTTGGCTATAAAATAGATATTCGTTACCAACAACTCTGGCTTGTATTAAAGTTCCCTTTCCGACAGCGTCCGGTTGTTTAATTCAACGTTCCGCGCAACGAGCTCGCAGTGTTTCGCTATTTGATTGGATAATGTCGAGCGAATTAAACCAATCGTGGGATTAATTGTCTCTGTCTCCCATTCGATCGGTTCGACAGTCACCCTCCTCCTTGTTTTTTTTTTGCTTTGTTCGACGAATCGTATGTACATGTTAATTGGAAGAAACTAGAATGTCCTATCAAATTTAAATCGTTCGATTTCACGATTGATCCAGTTTCCGCATTCAAAAAATTCAAACCATTTTCGTAGCAGAAATTGTAAGGTTTACTTTTATAGTAAAACACCATTTTTTTATTTCTATTCATTATTTAGAATAGTATTTAAATTTTAAATATGTTTTTCATTTTAAATGTTTAAATTTAAACATTTCAAAATGTTAAACATTTTAGAATGTTTAAAAGTAAAAAATTTTAAACGCACCTGTGTTGAGAAACCTGAAAAGTTTGGTTCTTTATTTCTGTGTAATGCAAGAGAAATCGAATGGCGTGACATTCGTTCGACGTTGTGTCATTTGTTTCATCAACCCTGCATTTCTCTCTTCCTCTTTGACTGGTTCACCCCTTTTCGTTGTTTCGGAGCCCCGGAGGCAGAATTAACGAGCTGAGGTTCGATTTAACTGTCGCATTTGAATTCACAAAACCTTGCGTGCTCTGCCTACGCGCTCGTGGTTTTGGGTCCGTATGCAGTATGCATTGCACACTATACACTTGGAGAAGTCAACCCCCAACGCTTACACATTAGCAGATTAACATAAATGCAATAATGGTTGTGCACATACATATATCCCAATGTTCGCTTAACATTTAAATTGCATTGTTTCTGTCGGACTATTCGGTCTCCCTGCTCAATTCGATTGAGTTTCGTATAATGCTGGATTTTACCTTCTACCCACACACGCCTACCTATCACCCACCTTTTCGAATGACTCTTCAAATCACTCTTCTCGAACCATTATTTCAATGAAAAAGTCCTATCGAAATCGAATAGTTTGATTCACAAAATTATCTTAAGTTTCTTCGATTTCAGAATTCTTTCAAGATCTGAAATCCAGTTTAGGTTTCTTATTTTTTAATCGTCTTATATAAACAGAAATTCTTGGGGGGGAAATGAATTACGAGAATGTAGGTCACTGCAATAAGGTAGATCGATCACAGTCACAGGGGTTATCGAGCGGGGCTGTGAATAAACGATGTTATTGTAACTGTAATAAATCCGTTCACACTTCTTTAAGCACGATCGTGCTTTGCTAGTGTATAAAAGTCATAACTGTCTACAACTACGTATACGCGATGAGTATACTTCCGTTCCAGAGACCCTGGCCGACAAGTTTCCGCAGACAGCGCAATGAACTTTAGCGTCTTCTACGATATAATGTTCAAGTCTAATGCTTGCTCGGGAATATTACTCTTTTATCTGCTTTTTAAACAGTTTATTATTTCACTGTTTCTCCGCTCAGGCAGACTTCATCAAAAATGGCATGAAACTTTGGCGTCTGACTAATACCGGCTGTTTCCACTGTATTTAATTCCATGTAAGCAATCCCTCTTCTTTCGCGTGCAAGAAATACATTAATCACACATAGATGCGGAATTTTTAGCGTTTTGCAGAATTTACAGAGAAAAATAAATGATTAAATAAATAATGTTGAGCATCAGTCACATAAAGATGTTAAAGTACAAAATTTCAGATGTTTATCCAAAGAGTCTAGCGTTTCTCCTTTAAAAAATTCCAGGACTTCTCCCAGTCCTTCAGGTGAAAAATAAATTCTTCCAGGTATCATTTTTTAATTATTACCATAAACTTTCATGGAAAAACCTTCTTTTCTTGAAACTGTACGATAAAAAAAATAATTTACACAATTATGAATGAACCATATAAAATGTTTATTATGCAATTTATGAAATTCTTGAGTTTAGCTAACTGCATTTATCTGCATAAGCTCAAAAAAACTATTTTTAAGGAAATATTCTTGAAGAAGAATTAGGAGTTTTATACTAAGTCGTTTATCAATTGCTTTAGTAAGCGTTTTTACTAATCTTTAATAAAAAATTACTATTTTACAGTAAAAAACTACAAATTAATTTAGTGAACTAAACTAAACTAAACCCTAACTAAACTAATGAGTAAGCATTACTTAGTGAATCAGTAGTTTTCTACTAAATAAGCTTATTAAAGCAATTGATAAACGACTTCTCTTGATTTCATTCAGGACTGGTACAAAATTCCTTGAATTTTTCCTAACCAATTTTTCATTTTCCCTGACCGTTATCTGCCGATATAATTATAAAATTCCAGGATCACAATGGTTTAGCAGTGGTTCAATTTCAGGGAAAATAGGGGATTTCTTTTTCAAGAAAATGGGTTAAAGATAAAATGGAGCTAAGTCTTTTTCTTTTAAAAATACGAAGGAAGCTGCAATTCTCCAGAATCTTAAAAAAATTGTCCGAAATCTTAGATTCCTGTCTAGAATCTAATAAAAAACTCCTCAAATTTCTAAACTATCAGAATGTTTGGAATGCTCTTGAATTTTTGAAAATCCTTCATGACTTCTGGAGTTTTCAACAAACTTATAAAATCTTTTAGAATATTTTTATTTACCATAAACCACTTGTAGATTCATTAAATCTTTCGAAATCCCAAAAAATTCTTTACAATCTACTCTCTAAATCTGAATTAGTAGTTTTCTACTAAGTAAATAGTGAACTAATGCCGAATCGTTAACCAATTGCTTTAGTAAGCATTTCTACTAATTAATGGTAGAAAACTGCTAATTCATAGTAGACAACTACTAATTCACTTAGTAAGGCTTACTACATAAGTTATAATAACCCTTACCACGTGAATTAGTAATTTTCTACCACTAATTAATAGTTTTCTACTAAAAATTAGTAGAAATGCTTACTAAAGCAATTGGTAAACTATTCGGCACTATTTCATTAGTAGAAAAGTACTAATTCAGATTTAGAGAGTAGATTTTTGAATGTTTTCTTTCAAAGACTTTCAACTTTCAACAAAAAGTTCGAAAAAAAAAACTTTCAACTCTTTCAAAGAGCTTCCTGATTCTTCCAAAACTCTTCCATAATGTTCTAAAATCTTCTAGTCTCTTCCAGAAATTTTTTTAAAGACTTTCAAAAAGTCTACAAAATTTTAGGAAGGTTCTGAAAACAGTCTAGAAGATTATTAGATCTTTAATTATTATTAGATAGATAGATTATTAGAGTCTTTTCTGTAGACTTGAGAGAGTTCTAAAGGATTCTGCAGAATTCCAGAAATTCTAATGTACTTCAGAATAATGTTCTTAAAGTTCTGAACGTGTTCAAATGAATGAAATTTGTTGTCCCATTTCATTTCAAAACTCAGATTTCTTTTAAAATATTGATTTATTAATATAGAAACTAGTGTAATGATAAAGAAGGCCATTATATTTCTTTTTATTTTGTAGAACAGAACGAAATTTCAAAGATAAATTTCATTTCAGAAAAAAAAAGTTTGTTCATTTGAACGTTCAAAATATTAGATACATTTCAGAATATTCTTGAGTAGTCTATAGAAGATTTTAGACGATTTTAGAAGATTCTGGAACACTCTTGTATATTTTGTAGAATATTAAAGAATTTTCAAGAAATCCTTAAGATTGTAAAACATTATTATATGAGAATCCAGAAAATTCTAAAGGTTTTTGGAAGAATCCAAAAGAATCTAAATGATTGCAGATTTTAAAACAGTCTAGAATATTTGGGAGAATTTTTACAGATTTCAGATAAGTTTTGAAGGCTCGACAGAATTTAAGAGAATTTCGGTAATCTTTTGTAGGCTTTGGAGGATTCTAAAAGATTCTGTAGAAAATTGTAGAAGGTTAAGGAAGTATTGAAAAAATTTTAGAAGATTCTCGAAAATTCTAGTATCTATATGTTGTAGAATATTGAACAATTTTGGAATATTATTTTAAAAGGTTATTGTAGGAGAACCCAGAAAATCCTAGAACAGTCTAAAATATTTCGGAGAATTTTTAAAGATTTTAAATCAGTTTGAAAGAATCTGGAGGATTTCAAGAGATTTTAGGAGACTCATAGATTTTGAAAATTTGGAAATCATAGGAAATTGAAGAAAACATTAAAAGAGTTTTTGAAAGTTACAAATTTCTATTTCTCATAATTCTTGGAAAATTATTGGAAAATTTGAATATAAAAGGGGAAAAAGGGGGGAAAGGAATGAAACCCTAAAAAAAGTGATTTTAAGAGATTTGGAAAAAAATAAGAGAAAGGAAGAAAAAGGGGAATGGGGGATTGACTGTGATCCCTGATTTTGTCACATTATAATTATATAATTATAATAATTGTTAAATTACAATTATAACTTATTGAGATAAAATTATAATTTGTTGAATAAAAAAAAATTCCCTGACTCTTTGAAGGTTTTGCCTAACTTTCCCTGATCATTTTTAAATTCCCTAACTTTCATGACTTCTCTGATGACCTGTAGCAACCATGTCTTCCGAAAAAAACTACTAATTTAAATGTAGAGAGATAAGAATTCCAGGACTGTGAGTGAAATTCAAGGACTTTTCCAGGTTTTTCCAGGTGAAAAAATTCAATGAATTTTTTTTTTCGAGGATTTCCAGGACGCTAGACACCATGATTTATTCAAATTTAAAATGTTCCTCAATGTGGTAATCATTTATTTATGCTCTTTATGTATACTCGATTCGCGTTTCCGAAGCATTTCTTGAACGACGATAGTGGAAATTATATTCCACTGAAATTGAAATGGTCCCAAGTATCGTCAATTATTAAGGATCATGTATTTCAACAATCTGACAGTTTGCGAAATATTTTTCGCGCCTCGCGCGCAATATATAAATGTCTCGCGTCGTAAACACCCGCTGATGCCAGGGGGACAGAATAAATTCGTGATTTGGCTGGTAATATGACAGAGCTGTCTCCTATATGTGCACTGGTGTCCAGCATCCCTTTTCCCCTTCTTCATTGTTGTGTATGCCTAACTTCGTACATGCACATGCGTACGGTAACATATGACCTCATAAAGCTGGCAATGTCCCGCATAATATAACGTATACCGACTCCGCGTTATATACGTCGACACACAGTATTATAAGTATCGATAAACATGCGCATGTGACTTTAACAACGTGACACAACTTGATAAAAAATTTAATTTCACTCGAAATTCAACAGCATCCAAGATTGGTATCAAACGTGAAATATAGTACTAAAAAGTTTTATCCCATTTATCGAATGTTAGAAAATTGATTAATTAGCTGCAGGTTCCAATGAGAATTATTTCCAAAGAAATCATATTGTTAAAAATAATTAATAATTTGCTCCGTGAAATCAGCACAATCAAACTTTTGTTTTGATATGAATGTGACTTGAGATGACTCCATGTGAATCATAAGAAACGAAGTTTCAAGCCCAGAGATTGCAAAATACTTATATAAATCAATAATTAAATTTGTAGTAGTTTGCGATCTTAAAATAGGGTAAATTAAATCAATGTTTTCTAATCACCAAGCTATTTTTTAAACTCTTAATATTTTGTACCATGAAGTTAATGTAATTAACTTTAAACATTAACTTAACTCTTAAATTTAACTTTTAACTTTAACCTTTAACTTTAACTTTTAACTTTAACTTTTAACTTTAAATTTTTACTTTAAATTTTAACTTTAACTTTTAACTTTAACTGTTTAACAGTTAATTCATCCTTAATATTTAAAAGTTTTGATATATGATTAAGGGTATTTGATACATAATGATGTAACAAATTACCGACCGACTTTTTATTTATATTTAGCGGGTTTATTAGGAGAGAAATGCACCAGACATCGATTCCTAAATAAATTCTTTATTATTTCCCAAAATTTCAGCATTATATTTGCATTTCTCTTTTAATAAACCCACTGAATGTAATTAAAAAAGCGGTCGGTATTTCGTGACGTCATTATGTATCATATACCCTTAAGAAGGAATTGGACAGACAATTGAGAAAAAAGTTAATGTATCCATTATGTCAGTTTTTTTTATTTTAAACATTGTATTATTGAATTTTTTAAAGTGAAAATGTGGAAAATTGTATTTTGAATAAATAAGCCATCAAAAGTTTTATTCGCATAAGAATTATAGGTTTTTTGTATCCGGAATCAATAGATAGATTTCGATGAAAAACAGGTAAAATTAGTCTATCGATTCTGAATACAAAAAATCTATAACTCTAATACGATTAAAACTTTTGATGGCTCATTTAATTGGAAATACAATTTTCCACATTTAACTAAAAGAAATTCGATAACAAAATGTTTAAAATAAAAAAAAAAAGCTGACAAAATGGGCGATTTGACTAACTTTTTTCCGATCGTATAAAATTAAAATGACATAATGATGTTTGAATTAATAATAAAAAAGTTTCAGATGGAACTAAAGGCAAATTATTAATTTTTAGAAAACAAATAAAAAGTGTTCTAATGTGACACCCTATATGGTTTCCTAAAGTGAACCCTCCGTTTCGCATGCTAACTTTCACTTGTCATCGAAAATAACAATTTTCGATGACAATTGAAATTGATAATTCTGTCATATCGTCCGGTCACCATATGACAGATTATAAACAGTGAAATTTTTCCAATAAATGTATAAAAGAGGAGTAAATTGTATATTCTACGTACTATACAAGTAATTTGAGTAAAATTCAATTACCAGAAATTTCTAAAAAGCTTTAAAAACGATTTTTTGTGAGAGACCACTTTAAAAACTCTTCTTATGAAGTCCGGAAAAATACACTTTTTACGAAATTGGTTATTTTTATTACTTTGCTTATTTACAATAACTTGGCATTACGGGATTTTAAAACGGATTAGTTAAAGTGCCTGAAATTAGTTTTTTTTAGACTTCATAAGGATTTTGTAATATTCTAGACTTAATAATCGTTAGAGAGTTCCCTATAGGCAACCTTACTCTAATATTTATAAAAATGAAATTAATTCATTTGAGTATCTTCCATTCAATACCATTTTACCTGTAATATAAGGTAAAAAGTACTTCATTAAGTTACAATAACTTCGAAATGGAAAAGTGGAAAAACAGGTTCCCTAAAAATTGGTTCTTTTCAAGTTATTCCATCAACAACAGTAATTCCTTTGAAAGCAAGAATTTGGTTCCTTTGGACACATTTTCGCAATGGCACAGAAAAAACTAAGGATAAAATTTGTTGCATGTAATTTTTTAGAGGAATAAATTTTTACTCAGACAACTTCACGTCTTTCAAAATACATGTGTTTTCAAAGAAAAACAAAAAAATTCCGATATTTGGGTAAAATTAAGTCCCAGACTTTGGTACTGTTAAAAAATTCATTTTTCGACCATGAATGATTCTTCGTCGTCCAAACATATCCTGTGAAGTTAATTTTTGTTGCAGAAAATTTTTACCCTGGAATCGAGGTAAATTTTATCCTTCGTTTTTTTCTTTGTGATAAAATTTCACACCGCAGTAATTTCTTTTTGTTAATTAAAACAAAAATGTTTTCTTCCATCACTCACCCCCTAATTATTCACCTCTTTCAAAAAGCGTGATTTGCAAAAGTTTATCTCTTGATTTGTACTTTCGCAAAAAAATAAAAAAATAAAAAATAAATCATAATTTCTTGAAAACTTGAAGTGCGGGAAAGAAATGAAGATGAGGTTTGCATTCAGCGAAAGCATAGGTCGATTTTTGACGACCAGTGATTTATCTGAGTGTGAAACAATGCAGAAGACAGTAATATTATTTTGCATTTTATGGATATGCGCATGGTGTTGGCAAGATGGCAAGAACAAAAACAGAACATGGACATAGGACAAGGACATGGTCTCGTGGTCGTCTCTTCTGCTTATCCCAGAATATTATGGTGCGAGGAACGCGGGATGTAGCGTGTATAACGGCATCCCCTGACATCCAGTGGTGCCAACACCGCAAGGGTACTCGATCACTCGATTAGGCCGCAGTGTTGGTAGGCGTGGCTCTCTGACGCACTCGTACACGTATATCACTAGCGAACACCGTGGTCTAACCGATATGGAGCACCAAATAGCGTGCAGATGTACGGTCTGAATCACCAACAGCCTATAGATCGCACCATGAATTTACTTCGACAGTCCGCCTTAATTACGAGGTCCGACGTAGGCGCCGGATTCGAGAATATCCAGACATTAACGGCATAATGATCGATCGACAGATACAGCATCGTTTTTGTAAGAAATGTCTTAATTCGTTTAGAGAGGCAATGCAACAGTGGCGTAGTCTTCTTGAAACCTGATGACTCTGATGCACTTCAACGATTAAGTACATTGTTCAACTATTTAATGATATCTTTCATATTTATAATTGTTCTTGGCTAATTCATTTCACTAATTGTTTCGTTGAAAATGTAAGTGATAAATCGAGATTCAATGACATGTACAGATTGTTAAAATTTTAAAGTAGGCATTGGATATCGCTTAGTCCAGAGTTCATTGGTGTACTCCACTGGCAAACTCGCCTTAATAAGATCAATTAACTTTTCTCGCGCAAACTTCACTTCTTCTGACCCCAAGAAGCCTTACGTTCCACACAGATCGTATTTCTTGTATAAATACAATCCCTGGAACTTAATAAATATCATTGAGTGTGTAATCATCTGGATGTTCAGAGGAATCATTTTTTTCTTTTTTTTCCTGCATGCAATTGTTGCAAAGGCTGTTCTCTAAATTTGAAATAGTCGAGGGGTTAACCATTAGCAATTTTGATGTACATCTGAATTCAAGAATTCAAAAGGATTAGAAAGATTTCAAAGAATTCGAAAGAATTCAAAACAAGAATACAAGGCGAATTCAAAATAATACAAGATGAATTCAAGAGAATTTAAGATGAATTTAAGAGGATCTAAGATAATGAATAATTCCAAATAATACAAGCAGAATTCAAGGTGAACCCAAAATAATTCAAAATAAGAATACAAGGTGAATTAAAAAGAATACCAGAAAGATTTAAAAAAATAAAAGATGAATTAAAAAGAATACAAGATGAATTCAAAACAATAAAAGTCGATTTCACAAGAATAAAAGGTAAATTCGAAAAAATACAAGGTGAATTCAAAAGAATTCAAGGCGAATTCAAAGAATTCCAAGGTGAATTCAAAAGAAATCAAGGCGAAATCAAAGAATTTAAGGTTAATTTAAAAGAATTCAAGGCGAATTCAAAAGAATCCAAGGCGAATTCAAAGAATTCAAGGCGAATTCAAAGAATTCAAGGCGAATTCAAAGAATTCAAGGCGAATTTAAAGAATTCAAGGTGAATTCAGAAGAATTCAAAATAATGGTGTATTCAAAATAATACAGGCTAAATTCAAATAAATTCAAAGAATACACGATGAATTCAAAAGACTTCAAGAGAATTCAGAAGATGTCAAAGAATTCGAAAGAATTAAAAATAAGAATACAACGTGAATTCAAAAGAATTCAAAGAATTCAAGGTGAATTTAAAGAATACAAAGAAAAGAAGATGAATTCAAGATAATTCAAAATAATGGTATATTCAAAATAATGCAAGCTGAATTCAAATGAATTCCAAGAATATAAGGTGAATTCAAAAGAATTCAAGGCTAATTTAAAGGATTCAAAGTAAATTCAAGAATACAAAGAAAACAATATGAATTAAAAATAATTAAAAATAATGCTGTATTCAAAATAAAACAAGGTGAATTCAAAAGAATTCAAAGAATTACAAAGAATTCAAAGAATTACAAAGAATTCAAAGAATTACAAAGAATTCAAGGCGAATTCAAAATAATTCAAGGTTAATTCAAAGAATTCAAGGTGAATTCAAAGAATACAAAGAAAACAAGATGAATTCCAGAGAATTCAAAATAATGGTGTATTCAAAATATGACAAGCTGAATTCAAATGAACTCAAAGAATACAAGGCGAATTCAAAAGAATTCAAAGTATTAGAAAGAATTCAAGGTGAATTCAAAATAATTCACAATAAGAATACAAGGTGAATTAAAAAGAATACAAGAATGAATCAAAAGAATACAAGATGAAGTAAAAAGAGTACAAGTTGAATTCAAAAGATACAAGGTGAATTCAAAAGAATTCAAGGTGAATTCAAAGAATACAAAGAAAACACGATGAATTCAAAAGACTTCAAAAGAATTCAAAAGATTTCAAAGAATTCGAAAGAATTGAAAATAAGAAAACAACGTGGATTCAAAATAATACAAGATGAATTCATAAGAATACAAGATGAATTCAAAAGAATTCATAGAATGCAAGGGTTTCTGAGCATATAAGAAAACTATTTTTTGTCTAAGGAAATATTCTCTATGAAGAATTACTAGTTTTCCACTAATGAAATAGTGCAAAGTCGTTTATCAATTGTTTTAAAAAGCATTTCTACTAACCTTTAATAAAAATTACTACTTTACATTTAAAAAATACAAATTTATTTAGTAATCTAACTAAATGAATTAGTAAGCCTTACTGAATCAGTATCTGGTATTCTTTGAATTCTTTTGAAAATGAAATTTGAAATTTTCTTCTTCATCTGGTATTCTTTGAATTCTTTTGAATTCATCTGGTATTCTTTGAATTCTTTTGAATTCATCTAGTATTTTTTGAATTCTTTTGAATTCATCTGGTATTCTTTGAATTCTTTTGAATTCATCTTGCATTCTTTGAATTATTCTTTTAAACTCACCTTGAATTCTTCTGATATTATCTTGAATTCTTGAATTCAGGTGTACATCTTGCTAGCGTTTAACCCCCGACGAATTTTAACTAATAATCCCAGTTTTTTTCAGTTTAGATATGCAAACAAAACCAAGTGCTCGATGAGTTTTCCAGGCGGAACTTGGGCGTTGAGGTTACAAAGAAAACTTGCCTTATTACGACCATAAACGAGTCTCCTGTCGACTGTCGTTAATTCTAAAGAAGCTTACAACTGAGACGCGCTTTACGAAGTTATTAATCTCCTTCATCCGCTTGAGGACCCACGTCATCTTTAACTTCTCGTTTCGTCGACCTCAGGATGAACAATGCTTTTTGTTTATTATTGCTACGATGCAGTGTGGCGGGTCGTATCACGAATGGAAGAAGCTGCTTCGTCTCGTATATATACGATCCGCCCTGTCCGCTGTGTCGAGACGCCTCGTCCTTTCCCAAGTCTTTCTTCTTCACCAAGAGAAGGTCGGGTAATTAATGCAATTCTAAAATATGCTAATTCACTCCTTCGCCACATTTACTGTCTCGAGATACTCTGTATACGGCATGCATTTACATATTTCGCTCACTCCGCAAAGGGCTAGCGACACAATGAGAACGACCGGAAAGAGCGACTTGCTAAAGATTAAATGAACCAATACCCACCGCAAGAAGTAAAGAGATATTATGAAGAAAATAATGGCCCTCTGATGACGCTCTAAACAAAAAGTTTTGATACACAGAATATATTTTCTTTTTATCATCCAAGAGTCACGTGAAATCTTGTTCTACACGATATCGACCCGAGTCGAAGTTTCATCTTCAGTTTCAACTTCTTTCACCTTCATCAATGAAGGTGAATGAAGACGAAATGAAGGTGAAGTCTCAATGTCAGCTAATATATTTTCGTCTTCATTTCGACTTCAAAAGTTGTAGTTATTACCGTTTTTACAAGGTTTGACGCTGAAATGAAGGTGAAACGATATTTTGATCTAACCTTCATTTCAGCGTTTTTCACAATCACACGGAGATTAAATGGTTCAGACTTAACGGTTGGCGCTAGAGCAACGAAAGGTTCGTCAGTCAGGCACTGATTGTAAGATCGGGTTCGAAAGAAAGTGTGAAAAACAAAAAAGGATTCATGCATATATCTAAAAATGTGAGGCGGGCGGTGTAGAATCTTCAATAGGCGTTCTATTACAGCAGCTCGAAACAGATGATGCAATGTCATGATAATTTGCAGAAAAAATTGTTTTATATATTATCACTACACTTAATTTATGCCTGGAATTACAGAATAGACATGGTCACTTACACATATAATCGCACGCTTAAACGCTTTAAAAAATCGCACACCCGCCGCTCTGGGGATTCGAACCCTACCTAAACCTATCTAAACCTACCTAAACCTAAACCTAGCGCACGCACTAACTAACTGAGCTATCGAACCGCTTGGATGTCGTCGA